>ML851234.1:15001-31274 GCA_009831015.1 Picea engelmannii
TTAGTTGTAATTATACCTCCTAGTCTCCTATATATACCAAGGAGACATTTTCATTTTGAAACATCTTGTACTTAAAAATTTAAGTGGGGTAAAAGGAGGTTGCCCCCTCGAAGAGGCTTATTATCTGAAATTATCTCTTTTTCGAGGCGTTGAGTACCTTTTCTGAGGTTTTTCTATGCTATATTGATATTTGGTTCTTAACAGATCCTTTACCCATAATATATCTCTAACGGGTCTGGGTAGCACTATGTGACTAGTCATGACACAACATAGTTGATCTGCCACCTCTAGCCAGACTTTCATATCTAGCTTGCATGGCATGTGGGGTCTATGTATTAATGGAGGCTAGTCATATACCTCCCCGATCACCTCATCCTCATGTTGGGGAGGTTCATCCTCAACATTTGTGCCAATATCTGCAAAACAATAGATAATAATAATAACATAATTGAAACAAAATGTTAAAATAAATTACGAGTTCATTAAATAAGACAAAATATCCAAACTGATTGATCAAAACATAATGATAATATTGCATCTCTCATTTATTGGATCCTTTGTTGTAAATTGGATGTTTGGACATGCTCTCCAATCCATCCACGCATATGAGTACATTGCAATATCAAGGACATGATTTTTCTCGCTAGCCAATAAATCACATATTGCCCTACCGACCAGAGAAATGGGAAAATCGTATTGGAAACTCTTGGAAATCAAATGCCCCCTCATGCACATACGCGCATCAAATATAGGCCTACCAGGAAAGTGAGTTACTTCTAACCGAGTTACATGAACCCTCTCCAAAAATAGTGTATATAACTCTGATGTGAATGGGAAGAATCTCGTGCCATACAAAACAATGCGACAATGATCTAATGTAGGACATGATTTTCTCAAAAAAACATTCGCCCACCTAATCGATCAGGGAATCTACAATAAACTATCTACATAATACAACATATATAAACTAATGTACTTCCCATCAGAGCTATATTGTGACAACATTGAGACATAAGATGCAGACACCTAACATCCTCTCTTTGAAATGAAGATATCCACAACTAACCACCATGAACCTAAAACTCCAAAGTCGAATGAATATCAAAGACGACATATCTCTACATATATGCCATTTGGGTCTCTCCTACAATGCTAGGCAGTATCATAGGGAAATGGGGAAAATACACCCCCCTTCTAGAAAATCCAGTGATGAAATAGACATCCTCCTCCATGGGATGGTACCACATATCGGGACTTGTTGGCACCCGAAGTTTTGAGTTAATCTCTCACGAGCGCACAAATGAAGTTTTCCACACTCATTCCAGGTTTTGTGAATGTTCCTTCCAATTTTTTGTATGTGCCCATTCTACTTTTGTGTGCACCTATTCTAATTGCGCGAAGAAGGACAAGGAGTGTGCATCGAAATGAGTTTTGATATTGCGTGCCAAGTTCGAAGCCTATCAAATATGCATCAGTCCAAGTTTTGATGCACACATAAAATCAAGAAGATGCATGCCAGAATCAAGAAAGGAATTATTGAGAAATCTTATCTAATGATCACTTTCAACAACACAAGGGAACATGGAGCTGATGAAAGATGATATGGAAAGGTAGTTAATATTGCTTTGATTCCACAAGGCTACATGGATTAAAGACAAGTGCCAGAAGTGTGGAAGGAATTTTTTCAATAGATAGAATGGAGTAGAGCAGAAAGAGATAGAAATTTCGAGCAGAGAAAGCTATAAAAGGATGTTGCGACATCAAAAATAGAGTTAGATGATTAGAGTTTTAGACACTTGCTTAGAATACTGATTGAGTTGTTGTGTGTAGAGCTCACTCTGAGCCTTCCTAATGTTGTTATTCTTCCAAATATAATTATGAGTATGTCATATTTCTAATTTCTAAGGAATGCACATGGCACAATATGTTGTAAATATGGGGAACTATCTAAAGAAGACATGAAACTTTGTCGTTGTTGAATATAGTCTATGTAATGTATACTTGTGTATTATGGAATTGAAGGGATAATACAATTGTAATAGTTATGTTCTATTTTGTTTCATTCATGTGTTATTTGGATGTGTGTGTGTGTGTGTGTGTGTGTGTGTGTGTGTGTATTGATTTACTTAATGATCAATAGTAAATTGAGGTTAATGGAGTGCATGAATGTCATCCCAAATGAATACATGTGTATTTAATCCTTCATCCCTTTCACAAGACCAAATGGTTTATGTGATCCTCATTGCATCTCGGGTGAGACCTTCTTCGGTATTGGCTTAAGATTGATATGTCGATGCTTTGGGGTTTTTGTTGTTCGACTTTGGAAAAACCCTAGGTCTGAACTCCCCAGTGTTAAGAAGGATGCGTGCAAGCTTGAAACAATACCAACAAATGGTTCCACTGTTGGGAATTGAAATTCTTGTAGGGGATGATGAAGGAAAGAGATGAGGTGGTATCCGTCTCAGGAGGAAATTCAAGATTGGATAATTGCAAAGGAGCTTGCGGTTTCCCTGCGAGAAACTTAGGGTCTGAGAGTGAATGTGGGGAGATGGAGAGAAAATATCTTTATACTGATATGCATGAGATTTTCTTTGTTGAATTCCCCTGTTTGTTGTATGTGTTGGAATATCATTCAATACTAAGAGGGGGGTGAATCAGTACGGCTTGTTATTCTCAAATTAAAATAATTCTTTATTAATTTATAACAACTTATCAAAAAGAATGCACAAAACTCTGAATTTTAAATGTAATAATCATAAAAATATATATTTCATTTACAAGTTTCAGATTTTAAGAGACACCAATATCTCTTTTTTTTAGCATCAACTTGAGGAGACACCAATCCCATGTTTTCCAAGCACCAACTCCCTATAGATCAACCTCCAACCAACAAAGGACTCCAATCCTCAGTTTTTCAAGCACCAACTTGAGGAAGACGTAACTCCCTGTTTCAGGCTTAAACCTACAGAGGACTCCAATCCTCCCTTCCACCCTCACTTCATGTGTATGTTTCAGGTTTAGTATACTTCCTTGGACTCTGCTTCTATTTTTTATATTATAAATTAGACCACATATACACTCTCCTTCCATTATACCTTTATGTTTATATAGTATTCCAACATGTATGAATTTGAAACATCGTGTCTCTTTGTATGAAACAAAGCACCTCTTCATTTAATTTGATAATAATGCTAACATTTTGTCATTAATTGTTTTTGTCTTTAATTCAAAAGACTTCAAATACCTTGTAATTTGTTCATCATTAATGGAATATCTGGGTGCTAAAAACTGTTTATTGTTGTTGTAACATTTCTTTGAACAAACCCTGATCAGGAGGTGTTACTTATATTTAATCATATTTTTAGTCTTTATGAGTCGATATTACTTATGGATTGACTCTTGTTATTTTGGTCTCACACTCCCATATTGATCCAACACTCTATGATCAATATTCATTGTCCATTGTCGATCCATAGAATTTATGATTTCGTTGTCCATTGACCTCAGTCATCCAATAATTGTTCCTCTATGGTTACTATAGGCATATTGTATTTATTGGATCATTGAATATCAATATGTTTGATCTATAAGAGGAATTCTCTATTTAAAACAATTATAACTTTGACTTTTTATATGATTAGAAATTCTCGACCACTCAAGTCACAAGTCGAGTCGAAAAATAAAATAGAGTTGACCACCCAGAAGTTGAAATGGGAAAACTGAGTCGGCCAAAATGCAAGTCGGGTGGAGGCATAGTAAGTCGACCAAAGTCGAGTCAACCTAGATTCAAGAAATGTAAGTTGAAGTTATCAAGTCGAGGATGAAGGCAATGTAAGTCTAAGTTATCAAGTCGAGGTTGAAGGTAATGTAAGTCAAAGTTATCCAAGTCAAAGATCAAGATGTATAATAGAGACTCTCATAACATACCCTTTTACACATTTTATTGAGCACTATATTTTGATCTTTCCCTTTTGCATTTAAATATGACGAATTTATTAACCATAAGTATTCATTGTTTTTAGAAAATGCATGAGTTTGACAATATCATATGCACAATTTTGATGATGATGACCATAATATTGACCTCTTTGCATCAATCTCAATATCAACATCATTGTCAACTTCATAACATTATGTCCAATATTGAGCATATTGATCTCCTTTGACATCAATGCAACACCATGTCCAAAATTCGCCCCCTTTGGCATTGATGGAAATACATGAAAACCCGTTATTTGGTAATTAGGTTTTATTTTTTATCCTCCCCCTTTGACAACAAAGGGATATTTCTCTGCTCCCTCTAAGGTTATTCTCCCCCTGTCCTCGTACTCCTCCTCTGATGAAACCTATGCAACTAAATTATATATGGATATTACCCCGAATTTCTATCTAAGGTATTCAAAAGTACTCCTAGGTAAAGGTTTTGTGAATATATTTGCAATCTGTTATTTAGTATCCACATATTCCTCTTAACAACTTTTTGAGAAACGTGTTCCCCTAAAAAATGAAATTTGATTGGGATATGCTTGGTTTTTGAGTGCATGGCAGGATTCTTAGAAAGGTTTATGACACTTGTATTGTCATAGTTAAGAAGAATTGGATGATCATACTTTATTTGTAAGTCTTCCAGAGTTTGTTTCATCCAAATAACTTGAGTGCAACAAGAAGCAACATCAATATATTAAACTTATGTTGTAGATAGTGATATGGAGGGTTGTTTTTTACTTAGCGACAAAACAAGACATTCTCCTATGAAGAATGCACCTCCCCTAGTATATGCAGTTAATGTGAAGTCTTCTATTTTTGGATACCATAATCCAAAATCTAAGGTACCTTTGAGATATATAAGTAAAATGAAACCCTCCATATCACTATCTACAGTGATATGGAGGGTTTCTTTTTACTTAGATATCTCAAAGGCACCTTAGATTTTGGATTATGGTATCCAAAAATCCTTTTAACTGCCTTCATATTGTTGAGTAAAAGAGATGGAAGATCTCCTCACAACATTTTTTTGAATCTTCCTTGGATAAGACAAGATAGGCAATATTATCACCCTAATTTATAGCCTTATTACAATTTCAATTAACCTTCAAGCTATCGGACTTAATTTTTTAAATAATAATTTTTGAACAAGAAGAAAAATCACATAATCTGATAGAATTAAGAAAGACCAAGAGAGTTGCAAAACCATCAATAATTTTATTCATTCATTCTGTAATAGTTAATACACTTCACATACTTTCAAAGTATGGACCAGATGAAAATATATAAGCCTAGGGTAACACACACGTAGGTCACTAGTGCCTTCAAATCAGACCAAGAATGATGTAAATATAATCCAACAACCACAACTTGTGCTCTATTATGACTCTGCACAAGAATCCTAATTAACAAAGATAAATTCATCCAGAAACCAAAACAAGTCTGCAAACTATCAAACAAACAATCAACCTGAAATCATATCAGAATTCAATGCTCCTTGGTCCTAGCTTTTGATCAGCTTCGACAGACCCTATTGTCACAAGAAGTAAACCCTTGTCACAGATCAGAGATGAATGAAGTAGTAATGAAATCTCACTTGGAAGTAAGTGCAAACCTTATCAGAGTAATGTGTTCTTGCTTCTCCCATTTACTTTGTCCAACTTTTCCTCTTTTAATATCTCCAAGGTAGTTGAATCACTCAACCAATTTTAGTTAACTCATTAACAAAAAATTAGCTAGTTAATAGGAGAGTTATCAAGTAAATTAACAAATAATAATAATAATATGATAAGGGTACTAATTAAAACTAATAAGTGGGGACCCCCTATTTCACTTTAATGAATTAATTAACCATTTCATCCTTGTATCTTCCACCTTTAATGCATGACACATCAATCTTTCCACATCATACAATCAATGTCATTACCATGCATAAGATGAAATATTCATAATAGCCTCCTTCTCACTCCACGTGGAAATTATTCAGTTTATCAAAATATATCCATTACATAAATATGTCCAAGCATGAAGCATATAAAATATAAGGATGCCCAAAACAATACTACAAATATCAGTTGTCAAAATAAATATGAGTTGTCCAAAAATGATATGTTGTCCAAAATATAATTTGTCTCAAAATGGAGTGTAAAACATGTGTTAGGGTCCTAACCCACACATAGGTAGAACAATATATTTGGATGTAATAAAGGTTAATATTAATAAGGCCTTTCAATAAAATAGAATAAGGTGGATGTAAGAAGACCTAATAGAAGCTTCCGCTTCTAGAAGGATCTTCCTCTAGATGCTTCTTTTTAGTATAAATAGGAGTCGAGGGTATGAGAACCCTAACTTTGATATTATTGTAATAGAGCTATGCTCAACTGGAGGTTGCCCCCTCAAAGAGACCCATGAACATTGCTTTCAGATTCAAAGTGCTATTTCTTTTATTCTTCTCTTATCATTTCAATGCTATTGTGGTGAATGTTCTGGTTATATTGCTGTTATTCTGCCATTTCTAGCATTTTATTTTTGTTCTGCATACATTTTATATCTGGTATATTACAAGTGGTATCAGAGCACTTTCCTCGGCAGAAAGTGTGGGTTAATTTTGTTTTCAGGGTAGAGACGTATTCCGACGTCTTTAAGCCACATAGATATGTCGTTACGCGCATAAACCCGCAGTTGAGGGATTCATACACGCAGGAAATACAAGTGGTACTTAAGCACACATCTGTTGGCCACCCTTGTAACCCCTGTTGGTATCCCTTTGAGTGGTAGCACATTAGACAACATCTGTGTATGGATCAACCTAGATTACATGAAGCCCTCTTTAGATAAATCGATCGGTCGCCTGATTTCTATAATGTCACCGAGAAAAACACTCGTGAAGATACTCTCTAGTACCTGGGTAGTCGGGCAGTATAGGTAAGGGTACGGTCTATCCTCCTTAGTTAGTTCCTTGAGATATTGGGCCGAGTACTATTGTTGGACCCCGCATGTATATTAGAGAGCTATAGCATAGGGAAAACCCTTGTCTGTAGAACCCTTGAATACCTAACCCTTGGGGACAGAAACATAAACAAATTAAAACAGACAAGATCTATTATCGCACAACTGTGTTCAGGTTGCCAAGTAAATACAAATTTCTTTCTAAGCATTTGGGAATTTTCTCTATGCAGTATTCTTCAGACCGGAGTATAACTCCGCAGGTGTAAAAAAAAAAAAAGAAAAAAAAAATGAGATTGCAGCACCTCTCACTGCTCTCCTCAAAAAGAACTCTTTCACTTGGACTCCAACTACTGCCCAAGATTTTAAAACCTTGAATATGTCCATGTTCACCACTCCATTCCTCGCCTTCCCAAATTCACAAAGACCTTTGTGTTGGAATGTGATGCCTCAGGGAAAGGAATTGGTGTTGTCCTTATGCAAGAGGGTCGACCTTTGGCCTTTACCAACAAGCAACTATCTAAAAGAAATCTGGGAAAATCCATCTATGAAAAGGAATTGTTGGCTATTCTGCATGTTGTTGATTTGTAGTTCCCTTATCTATTAGGGCAATGTTTCCAAATTAAGACAGACCATCAAAGCCTCAAGTATTTTCTGGAACAACACATTTCCTCCCTAGAACAACAAAAATGGGTGACTAAGCTCTTTGGATATGATTATGAGATCATTTACAAGAAAGTAAAAGACAATTTGGTTGCATATGCACTTTCCTGCAAATATGAAGATGAAGGATCCCTTTTTTCTCTTTCATTCATTGTCCCAGATTGGCTCCAAGTTGTTCACCAAGAATGGATACAAGATCTCAAAAGTTCGTAGCTGATCCAACAATTGCAGTCCAATGCTCTAGATTCCCTAGGGTACTCTTGGCTCCATGATGAACTTCATTACAAAGGTCATTTTTATTTAAGTAAACAATCAAAGCTTAAATCCATGGTACTTTCTGAGCTTCATGCTACACCCACTGCAGGGCACTCCAGGTTCACCAAAACCTACGACAAGGTCAAACGTTCCTTTTTCTGGGATGGTATGAAACATGACATTTGTAATTTTGTCACTGAATGTGATTTCTGTCAATGCAACAAGGGAGAAACAGTCAAATCTCTGGGCACACTACAACCACTCCCGATTCCACCTACAATTTGGAAGGATATCTCTATGGATTTTATTACCAGCTAACCCAAATCGGGAAATAAATCAGTTATTATGGTGGTTGTTGATCGCCTTTCCAAGTATGATCATTTTTGCACCCTTCAACACCCATTTACAACATCCATGGTGGCTCAAAGTTTCATGGATCAGGTCTTCAAGCTTCATGGCATGCCACACTTTATTGTTTCCGATCGCGACCTAACTTTCCCAAGCAATTTTTGGCAAGAACTATTCAAGATACAAGGCACCGAATTTCATCTTAGCACAACTTATCATCCACAGACTGATGGCCAAACGAAAGTTGTCAACAAGTTTTTGGAAACATATTTGAGGTGTTTTGCCTCGGAAAAGAAAAATCAGTGGGCTCAATGGTTACTCTTAGCTGAATGGTGGTACAACACTGCATACCATACAGCTACATGCATGACTCCTTTTGAAGAAGTATATGGACAGAAGCCACCTTCAGTTCTCTCATACTTACTAGGTACCTCGAAGGTCCAGGCGGTTGACCTAAAACTTACAACTCGAGAGGCTATTCTCTGTACACTCAAAGATAATTTGGTCATGGCATAGAATCACATGAAGAAACAAGCAGATCAAGGTCACTTTGAAAGTCAATTTGCAGAAGGGGATCGTGTTTTTCTTCGATTGAAACCTTACAAGAAAACTTCCCTCAAGTCCGAGCATTGTCAGAAGCTAGCGCCCAAATTTTATGGTCCTTATACAGTTCTCAAGTGTGTGGGACAAGTAGCCTATCAGTTAGCTTTTCCAAACCATTCAAAGCTACATCCTGTTTTTCATGTTTCATGCTTAAAGAAGGTTATTGGAGATAAGTGCCAAATTCAAACCAACCTTCCAGAGTTAGCTGAAGAAGGATCCATTTGGCTACATCCAGAAGCAGTTATGGACCAACGTGAGTGTCACCTATGTCAGAGAACCATCAAGGAAGTGCTAGTCCAGTGGAAAGATACAACTCCAACAGATGCCACTTGGGAACCAACTACCATTTTGCAACAATTTCCTCATCTCAAGCCTTGAGGACAAGGCTGTTTTTAAGGGGGTGGACATGTTAGGGTCCTAACCCACACATAGGTAGAACAATATATTTGGATGTAATAAAGGTCAATATTAATAAGGCCTTTCAATAAAATATAATAAGGCATATGTAAGAAGACCTAATAGAAGCTTCCTCTTCTAGAAGGATCTTCCTCTAGATGCTTCTTTTTAGTATAAATAGGAGTCAAGGGTATGCAAACCCTAACTTGGATATTATTGTAATAGAGCTCTGCTCAACTGGAGGTTGCCCCCTTGAAGAGGCCCGTGAACATTGATTTCAGATTCAAAGTGCTATTTTTGTTATTATTCTCTTATCATTTCAGTGCTATTGTGGTGAATGTTCTGGTTATATTGCTATTATTCTGCCATTTCTAGCATTATATTTTTGTTATGCATACATTTTATATATGGTATATTACAACATGAAGTTATCCAAATGTAAAGAGCAAACAAGTCCATATACTAGTGCCAAAGAAATCAATCAAATTGATCATGAGAAACCATATTTATTGTGATAGGTTGTCCCTCTCTTGCTATGAGTTCTCTCAACCCCTTCATTTCTTCCAATTGATGAATCTTCCTTAGCATTTTTCTGGTCATTCTCTTGCATATGGGAAGTGATAGAATGTGAAGATTCTTGTGATGATTTTGACTTGGCTGTTGCTACATTCTCTTTCTCATGGTTTCATTCAAGATCAATGATTTTGGCCTTACGATGGGCACGCGAGGCTTGAGATTGAGGCTACAAATTCTTTTGTGGAGGAGGTGGTGGTAGCAATGAACCAGTGGGCCAAGCATGAAAGGGGGGATGATGTGGGTTATTAACATTTGGCGATCCTTGTGAGTGTTTGGGAGGAGGGTGCACAATATCTTGCCAACCATCTTGTTCTGGAACAAATATAGGAGTGGAATTATGATTTGGAACTGGTATGCCAATGCCTGGGCATGGGTTCTTAGGAATAGGTGAAGGTATGTAAGCTTGCTGGCCAACCAAATTGAGGAACCATGTTTGCAATAATTGATTAAACTCTTCTGAATCTGCATCAAAGTATATAGAAAACCTTATTCTTTTGTTACCCCTTTGCCAAGGACCCAATCCTCTACCTCTGTTATTACTCCTCCTACTATGACTGTCTCTGCTGAAAAAGATCATTCTAGAACACATTCACAAATATCAGAACCAGAGAACGACTAATCCATCATCTAAAATTTTGAAAAATAATAGTTTAGGCCTTAAAATCTATACATAAAAAAACATATGCATGCAATCATTATGCATTTCACATTCCATAACTAGTAATTATTAGAACAGGGGTTTACAAGGCTCTTGGGATTCTATCATCAAGTTTGCAATGAGTGGAAAATGGTAAGTATGACTGGGAAGTGCAATATGGACTGTTCATTTACCATGACTAGTTCCATCAAATCATTATCATCAACATTCTTTGGTATGAAACAGAGCAAAGATCAAACAAAATGAACACTCCCTTTTCAACTTATATAATTCTGCCATGAAACACTTCTTATAATCATAATTAAAGCATGGGAGTGAAACATGTATTTGGGTTAATGAACTGGGATTGTAATGGATGAAAAATGTTAAGTATGATGGGAAACTAAAATTGACATGCTTACATTACAATTATCTCCACCATCATTCATCTCTTATAATTCCGACAAGTAGAATTATACTCATTATACAACCATAGTGTTCAATAAATAAAGTCAGTCTATACTTTATTAATCTCTCATTCCATAACCAAATTATTCATTTTGAAAACACAGTTGAAAATTGTCTCACAACAGTTTCATTGTCGCTGAAATTGTTCACAAAAATATTTGTTGTCACGTTCCTCGCATTATTATTTGTTTACAAATGATCAAAATCCATGTATTAGTCCCTATTGAAAATCAATTTATGCCCTTAATCAAACCATTACATATCACTTCCAAATATTGAATGTGAAACTTCATGTAAACAACGCTTGAAATATCAACAGAGACATCCAATTATTAGTTAAAACATTTATTCCATTTGTATTTCAAATAATTGACTTTGTTTCTCATTAGTCAACACTCCAATGTTCATATGATAAAATCATAACAATTTTATTCAATCAAACCCCAAACCGAATTGATAATTTTATTTGCAAAGAGATGACAAACATGTATAATGCATCAAAGATATTCAATCAATATCATGGTGTCGTGCCCCTGTTGTGGCCACATGTCACGGAATCGAATATGACAGAGGTGTCACAACTAGCATGCAACAAAATGACAGGGGTTGAAAACTGTATTGCAACAATAAACGCTACCAAATCATAACCATTATCTTGCAAGGCCCAATGCGTCGCTTAAAAATGATTTCAGATTCTGGTGTGACCTTCATCACAAAGTCAATCATAATACGCAGAGGCAACAATGTCTCTTTTCCTTTTATTTTTTTTTGGTCTTCAGGATGTGACCCAATCAACAACCATAGTTAAGTCGACAAGGGTTTTACAGGGTTATGGTTTCCAACGAACAAAAAATTGTTGATATGGAAAGGGCTTTGACCCAAAATACTTTTACTTCAGACTTGGCCCAACTGCAATGTGAATGCGGGTAAAACAATCGTTTTTTTTAACAAGGGTATGCATAGGGTTGTGGGACACTTTTATTTCAAGAAACAATGCAGAGTCTACATGCAACACTAAAATACCAAAGATCCATAAGCACCAGGCTCTCTCATTTTTAATGCACTCTAGATAATCGTAGACCAATCTACCAATATGGTAAATGGACAACCAACAACCTTAACTATGGAAATTTATGAGTAAAACCATCCATCATACCATTCAAACTTCTATGCATGCGTATCTTCTAAAACCAGGAGCATAACAACTTCATTTTCCTTTAAAACATAGCATAAAAGCATTGAATGTCAAGCACAACATGTAGTTATAGAGCCAAGCATAAACTATTAAGAAAAAACCACATTAGACGGCAGGAATCAAAACCCTAGTACCTGGTGTTGTGCGGGTTAAATGGCACCTTCGAGTGGTTGCTGTAGTTACCAGACTGCAAATGTCTTCCAAACCACTAGCAAATGAACCGAATGCCAAAACCCAAGGTGGTAACAATGATCTAGTGCATTAATTGTTGGTCACATCATGCTAGGGTGTCGAACAACATTAATCACTTGCTAAACCCAAGGAAAGCCACGTCAAAAACTCAAGAAACCAACATGTGCCAAGTAAGCACCAACTCATACAGGATCCCATGTTAGCAATGCAACCACCTGCCACATCAAACATCATCGACAATATAACAATGTCCAACATATGGTATAAACATAATGTTGGTAGTATGCATACAAGGTACCCAGATGCATTTGAAACTTTGACATCATATAATATATGAACTCCCAAAATAAGATCGTTGACCATGTAATGTTTATAAGATAAATATGTTGGATCATACCCATACGACAGGTAATATATGTGTGTTGTGTGGATAATATCCCATATGCGTTAAACTTTCAAAATTTTCCCATATACAAACCTTCAAGTTACCACCATCATAACAACAAGGTTGAAGCTACCATGTCCTTGTAACTTGTGTAATATGTATCAGACCATATACATATAACCAGTGAAATATATATAAGTGATGTGCTATGTGCATATGTATATAGGACACCTCTTTTCTTTCTTTTGACAAGTCACATTCATATGTCTAAAATTCATCACACATACAAAGCAATAGCTAGTAAGTGAATATTGTATCGACACATTCATCAAAATGAGAACCCTTTTACCATTTGAAACAACAACCATGAAATTTTTCTTTTGAAGATGATTTTGACCTGCATTTGTACTTGGAATAAAAAAATCAATGCCCAAAGAGGAGTTTTAATTGCCATTTGAAACCACAATTGTTATCACTCATTAGCGTTGGGAGTTAAAACCAAGCTCATACCAAAATAATCAACATGCAGGAGATCCATAAGCATCAAAGACAACGATCAACAACATAGAATTAAACGAATTCTCCTTCAAAGGGGCTCTTATAAATTATTTATCTGAATGACACTATAGGGGGTCCCACTGTATATATAATTTTTATTTTAAATTTGTATGCCTTACAATTCTTTGCAGGAAGGTGATTCCTTGATGATTTTGAGAGTCAACACTGGTGACTCCACAGAGAAGGAAATGTAACATTGGCTTGAACTCAGCTTTTGGTTTTGCAAACAAAGAAATTTTTCTGTTATGTACTCAAAAGCTTTTTTTTTGCTCTGGTATGCTCTTTCAAATTGGGGTGGTAGAAGGAAGAAAGGGAAAATATGAAAGAGGGGAAAGCTTTAGAACTCAAGTTTAAGCAAAGTATTCATAGATGCAACATGATACAAGGCTTCAGACTGCAAGTTATTCCCTTTCTTTCTATTCCGTCTACTTATTAGTACTTAAGCATACTTCTACAAAAGAAGGCAAAAATGTGGTTGTACATGAATTATCCAAATCAAGTTGAAACAAAAATTCAACAAAATTGAGGGTAAAGAAACAAAGAAATAAATCTACACTCAAATTGAAAATAAAGCTGCAATCAAAGCTCAAGAAATACTGTAAAGTGAAGCAACAATACTAAAGAAAATAAAATGAAAAAAAATAAAACAAATGTATGACTTAAACTGATATTTACATGAAACATTGATTCAAAAAATGAAATAATTAACCAGTCTCAACATAATGTTTCAAATTCGAGCCATTAGTCGTGAAAGAGAATAACTGCTCTTCGAAGTCTTTTAGCATGTAGGTGTTATTTCCAACTACTAGAGTGATCTTGTATGGACCTAGCCAGAGCTTTTAGAATTTAGAATGCTTTCCTTTGTCTGCATGTACGGAGTCCCAAAGAAGGACTTTGTCATTGACCTTAAACTTGACAGATTTGGCATGCTTATCAAAGTACTTCTTGATTGTTTGTTTCCTTTTCTTCATATTTTCCAATGCATGGTTTCTCTGTTCTTTTAAAGCCAACAGATCATTCACCATCTAGGAAATATTAGTGGAATTTAAATCCTCAACCTGCATTGATAAACGAAGGGAAGTAATTTGAAGTTCAACATGCATTACAACTTATTGACCATATAAGAGTGAGAAACGGGTATGGCCAATGATGTTTTTGGTGGTTGTGTGATCAACCCATAATGCATATGTGAGAAGAGTATGCCATTAATGGGGATTATCATCAATAATCCTTTTCAGTATCTTGACCAAGTTTTTGTTGGTTGACTTGGCCTGCCCATTGCCTTGAGGGTAATAGGTGGATGAGGTGAAGTGCTTGACTCAAAATTTACTCAGAAACCGAGAAAAAAATGCAGAAATAAATGTTGGTCCATTATCTAAGATTATTTTGAGCGGAAGGCCAAAGCGTATGAAGATATTAGATTCTAAGAAGTTGATAACCTGCTCATCCTGTGCATTCTTAAGAGGGACAACTTCGGTCCACTTGGTAAAGTAATCTGTTGCCATCAATATATATACGTGTCCCATAGAGGATGGAGGGTTGATAGGGCCGATGAAGTCCAATCGTCATTTAGAAAATGAGAAATTAGGTAAGACTGGTTGTAAGGGCATAGCTGAAAATTGTTCCCTGCCAAATGTTTTTTGACATTTTTCACAAGCCCGAACAAACTTGAAAGAATCTTGAAATATCAAGAGCAAAAAATAACCAGCCATGATGATCTTGAATGTAGTAGCCGTTGCTACAAAATCACCACCAATATGGAGGTTAGAATCTGTAGATCCATGAAACTCATTTAAAAAAGATTAGGCTACTTTATCATCAACAAATATTAATAGTAGCCCATTAGCAGATCTACGAAAAAGGATGTTTCCTAGGATGAGGTACTTTGGAGATACCAAGCATAACCTTCTACGCTGATGCAAATCTAAATGACTTGGGAAATTTTGATGAAAAAGATAATAGATGATATCCTTTTACCAAGGATGATCGATCAAATTCATATCAAGAGTTTCCAAGTAAAATAATTCTGACAAAGCATTCTCATCTTCTTCAAGAGAATCACCTGGTTCAGGGTGTTGAGCCAAGTGAAGAGCTAGATCACATCCCTTAATAGTTTTGGTTGTGGTAATCATTAATTAGTGTTCCTGAATCTTGGCAAGCCAATGAGCAAGTTTTCCTGAAAGATGAGTCTGTGTAAGAAAAAACTTGATTGCAGGCAAAGGGACTCTTACCTGCATTTTCTTTCCCAAAATGAAATGCCTGAATTTTCCTACAGCTTTTACTAAGGCGAAAGTGTGTTTTTCAATTAGAGTATACTTAACCTTGTCATGTGATAAACTTTGAATCATATAAGCTATAGGATTTTCCTGATTTTGGTCATTAGTTTGCATAAGAATGATAGAAATTGCCTCTTCTGTGGAATTGGTATAGATAATGAAGTCTTTATTGAAATCAAGCTTGGCGAAAAATGGTGCAGAGCTGATTACTTTCTTGATTCCTGTAAAATCCTTTTCTACCTCATCAGTCCAAGAGAAGGTTCTATCCTACTTCAACAAGTTATGAATGGGCTTAACCATCACAATGAATTCAAGAACAAACCTCCTATTAAAGTTAATGGTTCCCATGAAAGATATAACACTTTGCTTAGAGGTAGGAGTAGGGAGGTTCATAATCACAACAACTATCTAAGGGTCAATACTAATACCACAGTTAGAAACAATATGACCAAGGATTTTTCCTTGAGTAACTCCGAATATATACTTCGTGTAACATCCCGCTCTGGCGCACTTACAAAACTTATTCTTTGAGGACACTTGATCGCAAGTGATCTGGATTTTTATGATGATAAAACTGTTTCCTTCATTATGATGCGTTACGTTATATGACAGAATGTTTTTTTTTACTTCGTTGATGTAGATAGGTGTTGCTGATTCGGTTTCTTTGAGTGTGTAGGGTTTCAGACCTTGAGGATGCAGAGGCATCGGTGGAACTTCCTTGGACTCCGGATTGAGTCAGGGAGTGGGCTATTTGAGTTGTTTCATTTACGATGATATTGTTTCGTTTGATG
>ML851235.1:19542-45603 GCA_009831015.1 Picea engelmannii
TTAACCTATAAAACATTGAGCAGAAAGTACATGACTGTTTGCTGTCCTAAAACAGCAAAAGAAGACAGCCAAACAGTTGAAACTTAGAGCCATACTAAGGTCAAGGACAGACCTTAGATGGCAGCCTCATAGGACCTCAGATAATTTCAATAGGGACAATAGGAAAGGTGTCCATGGCATTAGGGAACTCGTAAAGACTTTTAACGTAGGAATTCCAGTCCCTTAAGGGAATCCTATTATTTTCTTTAGTATTGTGTTTTAAAATTTGGCTCCAGAACTTCTTAGGATCCAACTTATAAAGTTGTGAAAGTTGTTCTTGCCTTTTATTGGTATAATATATTTTTTTCCTTTTAATTAGGGCTTTGTATGTATTGATCTTATCGAGTTTTAAGGACTCATTATAAGCATCCCTAATGGATTTCCTAGCAATTTTACATTCTTTATCATACCAAGGGTTGGTCATTCTATTATTATTTTTATAGGACACCTCGAAAGAGAACTTGTTAATAGAAGTGGAAAGGGTAGTTGTAAAATTATGATAGAGTTCTTCAATGTTGTCCTTATAAGTTAGGATATTTAATTTACTACTTAAATCCTTTAAGAAAATGTCAACTTTACTTTTGTCAAAGCGTAAATTCCTTTGTTTATCAAAATTCTCTTCAATGTCGCTCCTATGCATGGAAAAATTTAGAGTTAGGGTTAAAGTTTTATGATCAGAGTCAGGCTCATGGTCATTTAAAAGGTCAAAAGTTGTGGTTTGGTTGGAAACAGGGATATCAGATATCGCATAATCTACAACACTACTACCTAGCCCATGAATAAAATTCATCTGGTTGGAGTTTGGCCACTTCATTCCTCCATTGCAAATTATTAAGTCTTGAGAGCTACAGAGCTTAATCAACTCAATACCAAACAAATTCTCAATTAGGTCTTCAGAGCTTCTTTTGTATCTATTAGATAAACCAAGGTCCTCATCTAGCCATAAAGGATTATGGTTGGAGTCATTAATTAAAAGAGTAGCTTGTTTAGTTGCAGTCCTAGCATTAAAGTCTCATGTTGAGGATATTACCTTCATTTTTCAAACTATAAATATTTTGTTCTAAATTATTATAGGGACAATTTTTAGCTAGATTGTTTTTCTTATAAAAAGTAGAATTAATAGGTGCAAAATAACAAATTGCTATATACATGTTCTTAGCATTGGTGTCTGAAATTTCTATCCAAATGTACTGATTAAGAGGGTCAATCTTATGAAGTTGAATGTGAGGAGAAATGCTCTTTCTAATATAACAAGTTATACCTTCTATCCCTCTACAGTGGGATTTTTTGTTCCATTTCGACCACAAGACAAATCCTTCCATGTTAGGGACCTTAGAATCCTCATGCTCCCAAGTTTCAACTAGACAGATAATATTAATATCACTCGAGATCCAACTTATCATAGGACCTTTGCGCCATGGAAAGCCACGACAATTCCAAAAAAGGATCCTGAGTGTCCCAAATTTCCATTTATTATTATCCTTCTAGTATCTATCCCTAACAACAGATTTTCGATTTCTAATTATTGCCCATTTTCCTTCTTTCCTGGCTTCTTTTAACTTTTGAACTTCCTTCCTTAATTCAGCTTGGTCTTCGAGAATGAGGTCTTCATTTATAAATATTCCTGACCCTTTTAAGCTTGGAGATTTACTAAGTATGCTATATTTATGGTCATTACAACTTACTTTGAAACGAATCAACCTATCTTTGTGATCAATTATTTTTCCTAGCCTCTTTGCCTCTATGAGGTAAGTTGTATCAATTTGTGATTTATTATTTAATTCTTCTTTTACCATTGCTAGCATTTCCTCCTCTTGTTGTTCTTTTATACCAAACATTATGAGGTTCAAGGCTCGTTTGTTATGCTCATGGTCCAGTTCGATTAGCTTATTCATTTCCTCTTTGATGAATTTGATATCCAATTTGTTTTACATATTACTGAGGGTCAAATTGTTGGTTAGTTTTTCTTCTAGCTCTTTAATCCTATCTCTCAAGTTGTGATTTTCTTCAAACACTCCTTCTTGGGTTGATTGTTTATGTTTTCCCATTTCTTGAATCCTATCATTCATTCTTTGTAATTCACTCTTGAACCCTAATAATCTATCCTCTATTTGAGTTTGAATGATATCTTTAATTTTTTTATCAATCATTGCCTCTAGCTCTATTTGGAGTTTTACATCTCTTTCTTCACTCCTTTTTTATAATGTTTCTAACTCTATTTGGATTTTGGCATCTCTCTCTTCTCTTCTTTTTTCTACTGATTCCATGTAATCGTAAAGGATCTCTAGGGTGATTTTGGGGAGCCTGGCCCTGTTAAGATGAGTTTTTGAAATAGGTGGTGGAGTGCTCATATTGAAAAGAAGAGAAAAAAAAATATAACAATTATTATTTTGGATTGATTTTATTTCTCCAATCAACTTTTACTTATGAAACTTAAAATAAAAATAAATAAAATATAGTTAAATCTCTTTACGTTAATAGATTATAAATATATTGTAAATTAAATTGAATCAAAGTAAAAAGTGACTCAACTCATTTCACGTGTCCAATTTCTCAAATGGTTGAAGAAGCCAAAAATAATTTCCAAACTGTAGAGAAGTCCGGAGAAACTAGAGATTATTCTAGGTAAAAAAGGTAAAAACCAAAGAGAAGTATTATTCCTATTCAACCAAAGAGAAGTATTATTCATGTTCAAAACTGAAGATATATAATCTTAGAAATAAAAATATCTCCTTCAATAAATAAAAAATAAAAAACAAAAAAACATAGAAAAGTATTATTCCCGTTCAAAACCGCAGAGAAGTATTATTCTCGTTCAAAACCACAGAGAGAAATATTATTCCCATTCAAAACCGCCACAGAGAAGTATTATTCCCGTTCAAAACCACAGAGAGAAATATGTGTTTCCTCCTAAGAGGTGTATCCTATACTTAATATATTTATACATTATTAATTAATAAGTTTTTTTTTTGTAAGTAAAAAAGGGTGTTGCCTGCTATATTATATTAACAAAAAGATACAGAAAGATACAGTGGTTCCTCAGCCGCCAAGTGTGTCGCCATTTTACCGGAAACCAGCACAACTTGGGGCTCATATGTTCCTTCTGGATAAAAAACAAAAGATTGTTTCGCCATCTGTCCTGCCCGAAGGAAACTAGGATAGATGGCCATGCATCAACTTAAGATTGTTTAAGGAATTACAGAGAGATTTGTTATAAGCCTGGACTTGACTCTGAATAGCAAGAGTTAAAGCAAAAGGGAGCCCTAACATGGCTGAAAGTAAAAGAGAAAACCAGACGGAAATTGACTAGATCAAATACCCGGTGGCCTGTCGTCCTCATCCTCCTGCCGTGCTGCTCTGGCCTGGATGACAAACGGTTGGGTGCACGCTAGGCATTTTTTATTTGTCAGGGCATTGGAGTACGCATCCAAAAACATATCCAATCATTGTCCCATTAGGAGGACTCTATGCTCTTGGTCTTCCATTTGTCCTCGTAGTTCGAACACTGGATCCAAGTGTGCCACATGGAGGAATAGTGGCGAGGCACCAGGATGACCATGCATGGTTTGGTTGGGAGTTGGCGTCGGGGTTTCGTCACCCTCACCCGGAGTGACCCTCATTTCCCTTGTATCTACCTCGCCTGGAATAATCACTTATGTGTCTGTGCTGACCACACCCCTGTCCATGGTGTCTATGTCTGTATGGTGCACCATTACCGTGGAGGTCCCCTGTGAGACCAAATCCATGTAAGGCACTTCCTCGACATAACACATCGGGAATTCCTCACAGATCCCCCCCCTCGTGTTGCCTCTTACCTGAGGTTCCAAGGTAGTCATAGTGTTTTCCGTGTAAGGCACTTCCTCGACATAATAGGTTGGGAATTCCTCATCAAGCCTCCCCCTTATGCCACTTCTAGCTTGAGTTTCAAGTGCAGTTGAAGGATTTTCTTCCTGCATAGTGCCTGTGGGCTGCCAATTATCCAAGAGTGAAAGTTGTTCTGGTGGGGTCTGAGCACGCTCCTCCGTCGCAGACTCAATAGCATAAGCCTGGAGTGAGAGACGGGTTGCTTATGCTCTTCGATGAAGAATGGAGTTGGCCAGCGAGAGTGCTCTTTCCAAATGTTGTCTCCTCTGGCGTTGAGTAGCATGGGTGTACCAAGCCGACCCCTGACGAGGTTTGCCTCTCTCCCTAGGCATCGTGGTGAAGGAGTGGGTATCAAATGCACCAGGGCTCAGAAAAGTCAGAGGGATGCAGAGAAAAGCACACCAGAGCTCACAAACGGCAGAAATTTGCAGAGCAAGAATGAGCTGAATGCGACCATGCCACTTCGCTTTCACAATATTGTGGGACGGCTTAACGTGGCTTCGCAATAAATATTCCATAGTAAATGCTTGCAAGGCCGGCCCTTTCTGGCAAGGGAGAATTCACTCATCCGGAGGTCGACTGTAATGGCCTGCTCCCATCGTTAATGTTGAAGAGATAGGGAGCGGCCTGCCTCATTTAATATGAGGTTGGGCGCTATACTAGGTGGT
This sequence comes from Picea engelmannii, assembly GCA_009831015.1. Taxonomy (NCBI): domain Eukaryota; kingdom Viridiplantae; phylum Streptophyta; class Pinopsida; order Pinales; family Pinaceae; genus Picea; species Picea engelmannii. Next base: position 24,114 of record ML851235.1, read on the forward strand.
GGTACTGTGCAACGTGTCACCCCATCTAGGGTATTAATTAATAAGTTGCTAAAGTATTAATACATTAATACATTTTTATGGTTGACCTTGGTTGACCATGACCATGGTTAAGATTGGTTAACCATGTTTGACAATTATTGTCCATCGACATTGTTGGTCATGACCATGGTTGACCATAACTATCAATTAAATTCACCATGTTTGACCTTAACTATGCCTATGGTTGACCACTACCTTAATTATGGTTAACTATTGTTGACCAAGACCAAGAATAATAAAGTAGTAATAGTACATTAATAAAGTAAAAATACATGTCCCCGAGGTGTAGGACAGTCAGTGACGGAGTGTGTTGTTAAGCCACTCCGTGATGTTAAAGTCACCGGTTCGAAACCTGTGGGGACAAAAAATCCAACCATGTTAAGGGTTGGTGTGGCTCAGGCCGGGTGTGATCCCCGGGTGATTTTGACGGCTTAGATGCCCCTGAGTCGTGGTTTCTCAAGCCACAGGTTAATCGCGAGCCAACAGGTCCCGCACAAGTTAACAAAAAAAAAAAAAGTAAAAATACATTGAAAATACATTTTTACATAAATACATTAAATTATTACATTATTAGATTAATGTATTACTTCATTAATAAAGTAATGCATTAAAAAACTAATGATTCATTAATAAAGTAATGATACATTAATAATGCATCAATACAACACATTAATACATTTTAATAATGTATTAACTCATTATTATAATGTTTAAATACATAATAATTAATATATTTATACATTATTAATTAATACATTTCTATATTAATACAAAATGCAAGGGACCACTAGATAGACACCGAAGAATACTGATAAATGTGAACAACTTATTCAAAATGTTGCAGGATGTGAGCTCATGAAAATGAATTTCCGATTTTAAAGACCTCTAGCCAAACATAAATATTTCATAATAACAAAATATTGTCATGCCTAAAAAAGTTTCATAATAATAAAATATTACCATGCCTGAAAAGGATTCTTTATTAGCAAGAACAAATGGAATCGAAATTTAAATAATTTAGAATAAAACTTTACCATTTTAAACAAAAAATTTTGCCATACAAGAATGAAGAAGAAATAGGTGATGAAACTCAAATGTTTGAGCAAATTTGAACCAAAGGTTGATAAATCCACAATAAAATGAATCTTTCCATTCATAACTCCAATTTCCATAGATTCACTCTTAAGTATGTAAAAACGAAATAGGTGATGAAACTCAAATGTTTGAGAAAATTTGAACCAAAGGTTGATAAATCCACAAGAAAATGAATCTTTCCATTGATAACTCCAATTTCCATAGATTCACTCTTAAGTATGTAAAAAAAAACAAGACTAACTTTCACTTTTTCACATCACAACCAAGACACTGTAGGAGTTGTTTCAACTCATTGTATTGATGTCGAATCTGTATAGGGAAATCTAATGTTCATTCTGGGAGGCATTAAATGACCTCTCAGCTTTGTGAATTCTACAAAAACTTTTTTCCAAAAATGAAAATTCATCTAAGTCGAAGAAGATTGGGGGGTTTCCATGCTCATTCCAAACACAAAGAGGGTTTCCATGGCCAACAAAATTGCATGTCTTTCAACTTTGTCTTTTGCCACATCGATCTTTTTATTTTTTTCCATTTCTCCGTTAATACAACGACCAATAATACCACGACCAATAAAATTACATGTCTTTTTACTGTTCATGCCCTCCTATGGTTTTTACTTGATTAGTTTGCCTGGATTTTGGTGCATGTTGTGCATGAATTTTTTTCCATATCTCCAATAATACCACTCCCAAGTTGTCTCTTTTTCAATTCCTTGAGTTTCTTCCATGTCTGCAACCTCAAGTTTATGTAAAAAAACAAACATTTCCCATTTATTTTCTATGTAATTGCAGACCCAGATTGCAGTTTGACCCAGGGAGTATAGAGGAGGACATTGAAGAAAAATAATAGAGGAGTGAAGGAAACAATCTTTAAATCCCAACATCAGCAAAGAGGTTAGCAGCATCATTGTATTTTTTATTTTTTCTTAGGATTTTATATTCCTCTTTGTAGATTAAATAGTTGGATTTTAAATAGCATGCACCACTCTATGTGCATAGCGAATAGTTCGATTTTGGTATTTTTAGCTGAGTCAGTTTGGTAGAAAATTAACATATAATAAATCAAGATAAAATGATTGCAAATATTTATTTAGGTTTAGAGTTGGATAATGGTCTGTCACACGTTATTGCCTCAACAAACCCATATACCAATCTGCATATTTTCATCTTATTGAGTAAACTCTCAACCGAATGCTACTTATAGTTAGGGTTTACATTTTATTTTCATTTTGCTATGCACAATTAGAATAGTTGAATTTTAAATTGGATACTCTTTGCATAGTTCGATTTTGAATATCGACCACTCAAAACAAACATATAGAACGCAGGCCAACCCACTGCAAAGTGTTCACTACATTGTGAACAAATGACAAGTGGATGTTCGCTACATTTTGAAGGCATGCCAACCCATGCAAAGTGTTTAGATAGAACACATCCTCGTTTTTTTGTCACCAAAACAAACAGATTGTCACCTCACATGCTTTTAATTTAATTTAATTTTAGGGTTTTAGAGGAATGTCTCTTGTGAAGGTTTTGTTGGGATTTGGTGACAACGAATTCCTCCAAGGATGGATTTGGATCCTATTATTCTGTGTTGGTTGCAACTAAATAGACCAAGTTAGAATATGGATAGGGATTGCATTTAATAATCAGTTTCTTGTAAATGTATATAAATACATGTAATCCCATAGAGGCACAGAGAGAGACAGAGTGAGAACTTGCAATTCTATTGTAATCTCCATGATCTGAATAATAAGAAAACCAATGCCTATGCTTGGTGGACGTAGCCCAACGTTTGGGTGAACCACATGAAATCCATGTGTTTCTTATCTACGTGATGTTAATTATCATATGTGAATTTTGTTTTCCGTATTTTCAATTCTAACAAGTGGTATCAGAGAAGGTTAAAGGAGAGGTGTTCTCGGAGGAGCCGCAGGAGTGAAACCTGTGTACAGTGTGTCGATTACCACATCGTCGTAGGGGCCTCCTCTTGGAAGGTGTGACGTCCTATTAAAGAACATCGCACCCTGGTTGTATTGGGAGGGGCGACGGACCATTAAAGCATGTCGCATCCTGGTTGTAGTTGGAGGTGTGACGGCCCTTTGAAGCACGTCGCAAGGAAGCTCCATCGGGAGGTGAAACGACTCCCTTTAATTTATTCGCATGTTTTTATGGAGTAAAAGGAATTTAAGGCATGGTCTTTTTGAAAAGGTTTAAGGTATGACATCATAAGGATATTTAACTATTATTTTAAAGAGTTGTATTTTCTTGGTGGATTTAATAAAAGTTTTTTTATTAAGATATAAAAATATTTTTATATATTTTTTAAAAACCTTTTTCACCATTAATTTTTTGGGTTCAAACTTTTGAGTATAAGGTTATATTATTTTTTTAAAAGGATTTGGTTATTATAAGCAGTGATTTGGGTATTAGGAGATTTTGTGCTAATGGATAAGATGCAGAGTTCGAAGTTTGAAGTTGAAAAGTTCAATGGTAAAAGCAACTTTGAGCTCTGGAAGCTCACGATGCAGGATTTACTGGTGCAACAAAGGTTGCAAAAGCATTGGCAGGAAAGTCAAAGAAACCAACAACCATGACGAATGAGGAATGGGAAGATCTAGATGCAAAAGATCTTAGTACCATTCCTTTATGTATGGCGGATGATGTTATGGTTAATATTGTAGGAGAGGATACAACATCAGGCTTATGGAGCAAGTTGGAAAGTCTATATATGATGAAATCCTTGACGAGCATAATCTACTTGAAGAGGCAGTTGTACAGTTTGCGGATGAAAGAAGGTACAAAATTTGTTGACCATTTAAATACCTTCAATACCCTTATAGTTCAATTGACTAGTATGGAAGTTAAATTCGAGGATGAAGATAAGGCTATTACACTATTGTGTTCGTTGCCTGAGTCTTGGGATAATCTAGTCACCTCTATTGGCTTTAGCTCAATAGATTTTTTATATTATGACTCTGTTGTGGGAGCTTTGTTGGCTAAGGAGATGAGGAGAAAATCTAGTCAAGAAACCTCAACTTCAGAGGCAATGCTGATCAAAGGTCGAACTAAAGACCAGAATGAGAGAAGTTTTTCTTGATATAAGTCAAGACACAGAAAGGGTAAAGAAAAATGTTGGTACTATGGAAAAACAGGACATCTCAAGAAATATTGTTGGAAGAGAAAGGAATCCGAGGAAAACTCTACGAAGGAAGAAAATTTGGTTGTAACAAATTTAGGTATGACTGATCAAGTTTTATCTGTTTCTAGTAATTTACAATATCAAGAAGAATGGCAGTTAGATTTAGGTGCCTCCTACCACATGTGCTCACATAGAAGTTGGTTCATTTTTTACCAATTTGTTGATGAGGGTGTAGTGTTTATGGGAAATGGTATTCCCTGTAAAACTGTTGGGGTTGGTAGTATTAGAATCAAGGTGTTTAATGGTATTGTTAGGGAATTAACAGATTTTAGATATGTACCTAAGCTTAAATCAAATTTGATTTCATTGGGAGTGTTGGATTCTATAATAGTCCTCTCGTCCGTCATGACGAACCTCTTATAATAAGTACATTGTTTTATTTATTTTTTGTTATTGTGTGTGCGCTTGTGTACAAGGGTAATAAACACAATCGACTCTACGTTGCCACGCGACGACGAAAAAGACGCATACAACGCTGAACACAACATGACGACCTAAGACGCACATCAAGTATCTGCAAGCAATGAATGACAATCAATCGACAAAAAAAAAAGATTGACTACCCATCCGTCCTACCCTGCAATGGTTAGGACCTCCAAGACACATAAGCAACGCTCAAGCCCAGGTTCTCATCGATTTTAACCATTTAAGGTCTCAAGGCTAGCGACTGTTCTGAGGAACATGGAGGTGTCTACATCCCACCCAACATAATCTAGACCAACTAAATATGCTAAGAAATAACATCAAAGATGATCAGTGCACGATAGTGTTCCCTGAATCAGTCATACAACACACAAATTCCAGGGTACAAGAGAATTCTATTACTAAACCATCAGTCAGTTCAAAAAATTACCCTTTTAGTGGCGGATGAATTAACTACCCCAAGACCATCCATACAGTCATGGTGCAAAGAAAATAATCTCCTATGAATCATCCATCCATTACGCAATATTTAAATACACTTTAGCAAGAGAATAATACAAGAAGAATAACAAGAAATACAAGAGCATAACTACGTTTGAATTGATATAATTCTATTCTAATCATGATTAGTAACTTGTTAAGATCAGGTTCATTCATGTCAAGCATCACCTATCAAGTGATTCAACGCATGTAACAAGTACCACTCCTATGTAGCTCACTATGTAACATAAAGAAATGAATCGTCTTACTCAAGTGTTAAATTAAGAATTTAATACCAATTCCATATCCACATGTTTAATAAAATATTTATTTGTTTTCAAGGTAATCATAAAGGATCAAACTTAATGAGCAATTAATGGAAGTAAGGGCTGCTTTATTCATCTATTAAAAGAATTAAAGGATCAATACCTTTTAACAACACAAGACTTCAAGGCTAAATTACAACCCTATTCCAAGGTATCATAAGGTGGTCCCAATCCTTTAGGTAGTACAAAAAGATATCAATGCCACCTTACACATCCAATTATAAGGTAAGGGATTTAATTATAAAGAGAATAAGGAAGGATCTCAATCACTAACAACATATTATCATATTGTACCTGGCTTTAAAGGACATTACAATTCATATATTAACACATAAAATTAAAATTCTCATTATATCATCCTATACTAAATGAGCTGTGGACATTTATAATATTTAAGGGATAAGGCAAGTGTTGTGGAACCACTCCATCCATAACAAGAAACTAAACCAAGCCGTAGATCTGCAACAAGGCAACCATATTAACTAGAATGCTAATATGACATAAACAAGAAGCGATCTCAAGGCCCTCATCACAAGCAATTAGTTATGTATTTAATGACATGGAAAATAATCAGATAACCGGGCAGTCATCGTAAGCAGGTGACAAGGCATAAGATGGAAGTGCAAATGAATTAGGCCTTTAAAATTTGCACTGCTGGGTAAGAATAAAAGTAAGAACTCAAGGCAGGGGCAAACTCAGGAAACTGTAACCCATTTGCATTTAAATTCACAAAAGTCTTATCCACAATTAAATTTTGCATTGATAAAGTTGAGATTGTTCTGTCAATTGTTTAAATCCCATGTCAATTCACATAAGGAGAGTAAATTATATACTGTGCATTTGTCCCAACAATAATCAACATTCGCGGCATCAAGAAAATCAATGTATAGAGACAACCCTTTTAATCATTGGAGAATCGCTTTATTTATCCATTCATTAATTAGAAAACCAATAACTAAAATATATCGGTAATTCAATCGAGGGCAAGCAAATATCCATAAATTTGCCCCAAAAAGATAAACTATGGTCGACTACAGAGCTATCCAGACCATCAATGCAGAGACTTCCGCTGTCAGAAAAAGTGAGGAAAAGGGAATGCAAGGGTAACAGGCCGCGGTTTTAAAGGAAATTCGAGTCCCCTAAAAGAACTTCACCATGCAGCGAAGGGAACAAACAGTCGTAATCAATGGGAAAATCGCCAGAAAAGAGATACCCCAGGAAAAACGCACAGAGGTATTAAAGCATAATGCAGATAGAATATTACCCAATAATAACATGTAATAATAAACTTATTACCCAACAAATAAATCGCGTTTCTGAGAAAATGGAAGGTGAAATTGTGGTTATTAGAGGTAATATTTATTATTGCATGGTCAGGGTCCTAAAACAAATTCATCCATAAAATAAAATAAAAAAAGATGCATTCCAATGGTCTATGCACGCAGGTCGAGATGTGAAGGACGCCCAGGTAGCCCAATGCTTCCATAGGCAGCCTGGTTTCTCTTGTGACCGATGACAGTGGCCACTGTTATGTACAGAAACAACAGTGTGGCAATGAACTCGACTGTGATCGCCTGAGTTGAATGTCCACCTGAATTTCCAGCAATGTAGTGGACCAACACAAGGATCATTCCCCCAAATGCCCTTGCAATGCCCTGGCAATGCCCAGGAGCCCAAAGCCTAAGCGGAAAAGGTGTAAGGGACGCAAAGGTTTAAACTCTCGTTGAAGCAGCAGCGCTCAGGTAGAATCGCCCACAGGATTCACTCAAAAAAGAAGAAAAAAAATAAAATTCGCTCAGGATAAACTCAACTTCACCCAATGGATAGATGGTAAAAGAAAACGCCCCGAGAAACTAATCGTAACCTCAGAATTTTACAAGGGACTGGTGTGGTAATGCAAAAGACACACAAAGGGGGTTTAATAGAAGAACTTGAGAATCGCCCTTGCACAAACGGTAGTTAACGCAGTGTATCATGCCATTAACATAAAATTTACAGAGGACAAGCAATCGCTTAAGTCATAAACATTTTAATTTTTCCTCCATTACCGGATTACATTAGCCGAGTTAAAATTTCACATCAGTTACACAATTTTAATCGAAGTATTAAAAACCAGTCAACCAATCAAGAACTAACACAGATTAATGCTAATTGTTTTTCTACCCAATACACATGCAGATTTAATCGTAAATCCTACAACATTCTATCATTCAAGCAAGAAGCGTATCATTGCCTGTTCGCCTGCTTCAAATAACGTCCCACGCTCCATGCAACTCCCGCTCTCTGACCATCAAGACCTCACCAGTACCTCCCAGCCAACGCTAAGGGTACTCTTCTTCCCCCTTAGCCCCCTGAGCCACAAAGGAGCCACACACTATCCAGATGGTATGTCTAGCTCCCAGCTCGCCTCGCAAGGCCGATCTACCACTCCTCTTCGAGCTGGGAAAACCCAACTCCCACAAGTAAATTAGTCAAGTCACTAATCTGGCAGTGTAATGTTATGCTAACAGCCAATCCCTTCTTCCTTCTCCTCCATCTCTTTTATAGAGTTTTTGACTTCCATTCTTTCCCTAAATCTCATTTAAGTTAATTTTTAATAAAAATCTTCTAAAAATTCTCCTTCGTACAAGTGTCATCCATCCCCCACTTTCCTCCAATATTTATTTTCTTTAAATTATTAATTGTCTTATTTCCCTCACCCACCTAGAGTTACTCCTAAAATCACTCCTAGGTGTCCCTAGATTCCCTAAAAAGAAAATGCTAAATTAGTTCAAAATTAGAAGTTTCTTAAATGTCAATTCTTTCCTAAGTTGGTTTCCCGTTTTTTACCATGAGTTCCCCTCTTTCCCTCTTTAGGTTACCTCCTTTCCCTAATTTCCTAATTTTTATATTTCCTTCCTTCCTTTTTATTTGAGCTAGAAAAGACCGTTGTGCAAATTATCCTCTTTTTACTTTTATTATTAATTTAGTACCTTTTTAAATTATCACAAGTTAAAATAAATTAATTTCTTCTTGACATTTTATATCCACTGATTTTAATTACTTTCTTACTCTCTTCATTTTACCCCAAAAAATTATGAAGACAAAAACTATTACTTAAGTGGTTTTTAGTTTAATTTTTTTTTTTTATATATGTATAAGTTCTTAAGGGTAGACAAAATTTTACCCCTAGCGAAGTTTTAGACTTAGAACCTAGACTTTGTACTGGGCGACTTTTAATTAGGGAAGTTGTTTACAAATTTCTTAACGTGTTAATTGTCTTAGGTCCATCTAGGTTCATACCTCCATCATCATCAACGCGATGTGCCCTTCAGGACGCACTAGGTGCTCCAAGGGTGCCACTCGCCTCTTTTGTTTCTTTTGCGCGACGTTCCCTTCGGGATGCACCACGTGCTCCAAGGGTGCCACTTGCCTCTTTTGTTTCTTTTGCCCGACATGGCCTTCAGGACGCACCACGTGCTCCAAGGGTTCCATTCGCCTCTTGACTGATTGGTTGACATCAATAACCCCTGGAGTCAACACTCCTCCAGGTAAACTTGTGGGAGACTAAGGGATTCTAAGGAATAAGGCCCCCACCTTATTGCATGCCCCTTAGAATCATCGTGAGTGATTGTCGCAGTTTTCCCTCATGGCATCGTGGGTCCTCTCAAACTAGGTAATCGTTAACCTACAGTTTGAGCCACGGCGGGAGTGCTAGTAGGCTGTGGCAGGGTTGTTGTCCACACCTCTCCCTCAGCCTCTCTAGTAGTCGTGTGTGACCCCTGTAATCCATATGTGAGTTTGGTCGGCAAGCTATCATCAGCCTGCATCATCAACAAATCATGTCAGGACATATCCACATCATATAATCTAATCAAATATACTAATATCATAGTAAATCAATCAAACCCCAATAGCACACTCCCTGACTCGATCCAGAGTCCAAGGGGTTCCATCGATGCCTCTGCATCCTTAGGGTCCAAAACCCTACACACCCAGTAAAACCGAGTCAATAGCACCTGTCTATGTCAATGCAGTAAAACAACATGTCATCTACCCATGACGCGTCATAATCAAAGACAAATGTTTTAATATCATAATAGTCCGGATCACTTGTGAGAAAGTGTCCTCAAAGAATAAGTTCTCGTAGTGCACTAGAGAGGGATGTTACATTCACCCCCTCTTGGTCTAAACTTCGTCCCGAAGTTTCACAGTATATAAATGCCGAAATAAGTGTATCACAATATCATAAGTCTATCTATCAAACAAAAATGGAAACTGCTAGCTCATATCATATGTGTCCTCCCAGGTCATCGAGTGCGGACTATAAGTGTCCCACTGGACCTTGACCTGATCTACCGTTCGACGTCGTAGCTGTCGAATGCGGTGATCCAAGATGCGGACCGGCTCAGCCGTGAGCGCTCTCTCATTTGATACCTGCAAGGAACTCATGTCAATAACATGTGTAGGATCACCAATATAATGTCTCAAAACAGATACATGAAAAACATCGTGCATACACCTCAAAGAATCAGGCAAGGCTAGTCGATAAGCCATGGGCCCCTTTCTCTCTACAATCTCAAAAGGTCCCACGAACCTAGGAGAGAGTTTAGCTCCCTTCCCAAACTTGATTGAACTCTTATTCGGTTTAACCCGCAAGAAGACTGAATCATCGACCTCGTAACTACGGTCGACTCGGTGCGCATCAGCATGACTCTTCTGTCGATCCTGTGCTTCTTTAATCCTTTGTCTTATCATTTTCATTTGATCTTCCATCTCTTGGATCACTTCTGGTCCCACCAGGACCCTATCCTCAAGCCGATCCCAACTCAAGGGCGTCTGACATGGTCGCCCGTAAAGAAACTCGAAGGGTTCCATCTTAATGGTGCTCTGGTAATTGTTGTTGTAAGCAAACTCTACTAGAGGCAAGAATTATTCCCAACGCTTTTGTTGGTCCATCACGTACATGCGCAACATGTCCTCCAAGGTTTGGTTCATTCATTCAGTCTGCCCATCAGTCTCCGAGTGATATTCAGTACTAAAGTTAAGTTGGGTTCCCAAGGCCTATTGGAAACTCGTCCAAAATCATCCAGTAAACACCAATCCTCAATCGGATATAATCCTCTTAGGCACGCCATGCAACCTCACAATCTCACTGATGAAAAATCTAGCTATGTTAGGTGCCTGATACATCATACGCACAGGAATAAAGTGAGCACTCTTCGTCAGAGTGTCTACTACTATGAAAATCGAGTCGTGTCTCCTTGTCATCAGTGGCAATCCAACAATAAAATCCATCGAAATAACCTCCCATTTCGATTCTGGAATGGCATGTGGTTGTAGTAATCCTGCTAGGTGTCTATGTTCAGCCTTTACCTGCTAGCACTCCAGACATCTGGCCACATAGTTGACTATGTCGGCCTTCATTCCCCTCCAAAATAATAAGGGTTTAAGGTCTGCCCTCATCTTCGTGACTCCTGGATGAGCCATGTAAACTGCTCTATGAGCCTCGCTCAGGATCAACTTCCTCAACTCGTCGTTTGGCAGTACGTAGATTTGATTTTTAAACCTCAATAAACCATCGCTATCAAATGAAAATCCCTCATATCGTGGTACCATCATCGTGTTTTGTCCGATAAAACCCTCGACCTCTTTGTACCAGTTGTCGTCACGCTGTAAAGTTAGAATCTTTTCATGTAGATTCGTCTGAAGAGGCAACACCGAAACGATGCGTGGCCTCCGACTCAAAGCATCCGCCACTCGGTTCACTATTCCCTTTATGTAATTAATCTCAAAGTCATACTCGCTAAGCAATTCCGACCAATGTCGTTGTCGCCCGTTCAGGTCGCTTTGCGTAAAAATTTGTTGTAGTCCACAATGATCAGTTTTTAGTTCAAATTTTCGTCCAACCAGGTAGTGTCTCCAAACCTTCAAGGCATATATGATGGCTAATAACTCCAAATCGTGTGTCACATAATTCTCCTCATGCCTTCTCAGTTTCCTTGAAATGTAAGCAATCACTCGTTCGTCTTGCATCAAGACTCTGCCTAAACCTTCCTTGGATAAGTCTGTGCATACCAAGAAGTCTGCATCCATGTCAGGGACCCTTAGTATCGACGTTGTTGTCAACAACTCCTTAAGCCTCCGAAATGCTTCCGCACATTTCTCGGTCCAAAAAAACTTCTTTCCTTTCTTCTGCAATTCCGTGATCGGATTTGCTATCTTTGAAAGTCCCTCGACAAACCATCGATAGTATCCTGCTAAACCCATAAAGCTACACACTTCCGTGACATTCGTCGATGCAGGCCATTCCATAATAGCCTCGACCTTGGTTGGAACCACGATGATTCCTTCACCGGAGATGACATGCCCTAAGTAGTGAATCTTCGATTGGTAAAAGGAGCATTTGGACAACTTCCCATACAATATGTGCTCTCGCAGACACTGTAGCACCAGGCACAAGTGATCATCATGCTCCTCCATCGTCCAAGAGTAAATCAAGATATTGTCAATGAATACTTGGATGAACTTGTCCAAGTATTCGTGGAACACCCCATTCATCAAACTCATAAATACCCCTAGGGCGTTTGTCAGTCCAAACGGTAAAATAGTAAACTCATAATGTCCAAACCTCATCTTAAAGGCGGTCTTAGGGACGTCATCCTCCTTGATCTGCAACTAGTGATACCCTGATCGCAAATCGATCTTGGAGAACATCGTCGCACCCTTCATTTGATCGAACAAATCATCAATTCTCAGCAATGGATATTGATTCTTGATCGTAGCCTTGTTCAGTTGATGGTAGTCAATGCAAAGCCTCCACGATCTATCCTTCTTTCGTATGAAAATAACAGGTGCACCCCACGGTGACACACTAGGATGTATCAGTCCCAGGTCTAGCAACTCATTCAGTTTCATTTTCAACTCTTGTAACTCCGTAGTCGACATCCGATAAGTCGTTCTTGCTATTGGTTAAGTCCCCAGTTTAAGGTCTATGGTAAACTCCAATTCTCTCTCCGGCGACATCCCAGGTAACTCCTCCGGAAACACGTCCACAAACTCTCTCACCACCGGAAGGTGTTCTAGACCTTCTGCTACTCCCTTCGCGTTTAACGCAAGGATCGCATAAAGCTTGCACCCCTTGCGCATACTCTTTCGTAGTTGTAAGGAAGAGATGAACCTCAGGGAAACTCCCTGGTTCCGGCCTACAATCACACGTCTGTGTCCCTCGTCATCGACCAAGCTCAATCATTTTGTCTTACATTTGAGTATCGCCTCATGCGATTCCAACCAATCCATACCAATCACGACATCATAAGATCCTAAGATCGTGATGTACAAGTTGGCCCTCGTGAAAAACTCTCCCAGGTTAAGGGCACAGCCCATAACCTTTCCTCCAACCTTCTGTTTAGCTCCCAAAGCCATCTCTATGAAGCTAAACTCATCCTGTTCGACTGCCTTTAACTTAATCCTTTTTAGCGTTGCACCAGAAATGAAACTCTCAGTAGCACCAGGATCTATCAAAACACTAAGGGTTTGGTCAGCGATGGTACCTATCGTCTCGAGAATAGTCGACTGATGCTCGGCCTAGCGGGTATTCACCGCAGCATGAATCTGATGGGCTTTGCCCATATCTCCCATAGTAGTGGGTCTGGCTGATCTGGTCACTCTGGTCCTCTCCACAGGGTAGTCGCGCTGGTTGTGTGGCTCCCCACACGTCCAACACCCCTTCTTCGGCCCATTAGTCCTGGTACCTGAAGTAGAAGATGACGGCCCACCAACCTGAAACCCTGGTCTGTTCTGCTGAACAGGCCTAAACCGTTGTTGTTGCGGGCGATGTTGTTGCTGATGTTGTGGTCACCGGTGAGGTGCCCACTGCTAAGGTGTCGATCGTCGAGGTGTAGTGAAAGTGGATCCCCTCTAGAAGCCACGATATCACAGCGTATGTCTTGCTAGTGTCTGGTGCTACTGTGTCCCAGATGGAACCTGCCCTGCTGGTCTCGCTGTAGTCCTGGTCTGACCCCCACTGATAAGCTCCTCCTCTACTATGAGGGCCTTCTGGACGGCATCGTGCAAGGTTTGGGGCATCAAAATCCTAACCTTTGCACGTAGACTATCGTTAAGGCCGAACACGAACCTGTTGACCTTAAGTTTCTCTGTGTTAAGGTGCGGAGCATACCAGAGCAGCTCAATAAAACGGGCCTCGTACTCGGGCACCGTACGACCTCCCTGTCGTAAGGCGTTGAACTCATTGAGTTGACACTCAATGAATTCCTCTGAAAGGTACCTCTCTCGAAACCGTTCCTCAAACAGTTCCCATGACACGTCTTCGAAGGCCATGTTCAGCTGCGGTAGAAGCGTCTTCCACCATAGAAGAGCGCTCCCCTTCAGTTGAAAGACCTCCATGCGGACCTTCATGTTGGAGGTATAATCGCGAAGAGCGAAGCACATCTCCATGTTCTCCAACCATGCCTCAGTGGCTGCACCATCCGGGGCACCAAAGAACTCGAGAAATTTGAACTTCTCGAGTTCACGGTGAATGCTACTAGTAACGGCTGGTGCACGCGGCAGAACCTCAGCAGGCGCCGGTGCTCTGGCCTCATCTCTGTCCAAATGGCTGATCAGTGCCTCAGACATGCACTGAAAGGATCTCATCATTCTGACTACATCGCCAACTGTTATCTGCTCTTGCCCTAGAACCTGCTCATCTCTCTGGAGGTTATACCCCTCAGGTGTGGATGCTACTGGAGGTGTCGCGCCTCCTCCCCTAGCACCCCGTCGTCTGCCTCTGCGACGTCCTCTAACCATGGTTACCTGCATGAACACAAGTCAACTCGATTAGCAACAGTAAAATCAATCACATCAATCAAATACATAGCGATCCCCAGTCGTGGGTCGAACCCGCTCTGATACCATATGTAACAGTCCTCCCGTCCTTCACGATGAACCTCTTATAACAAGTACAATTTTTTTATTTCTATTTTTGTTATTGTGTGTGCGTGTGTGTACAAGGGTAATAAACACAATCGACTCTACGTCGCCACCCGGCGACGAACAAGAGGCATACAACGATGAACACAACATGATGACCTAAGACGCACATCAAGTATCTGCAAGCAATGAACGACAATCAATCGACAAAAAAAAAAAGAATGACTACCCATTCGTCCTACCCTGCAATGGTTAGTACCTCCAAGACACATAAGAAACACTCAAGCCCGGGTTCTCATCGATTTTAACCATTTAAGGTCTCAGGGCTGGCGACTGTTCTGAGGAACATGAAGGTGTCTACATCCCGCCCAACATAATCTAGACCAACTAAATATGCTAAGAAATAACATCAAAGATGATCAATGTGCGATAGTGTTCCTTGAATCAGTCATACAACACACAAATTCCAGGGTACAAGAGAATTCGATTACTAAACCATCAGTAAGTTCAACAAATTACCCTTTTAGTGGCAGATGAATTAACTACCCCAAGATCGTCCATACAATCATGGTGCAAAGAAAATAATCTCCTATGAATCATCCATCCATTACGCAATATTTAAATACACTTTAGCAAGAGAATAATACAAGAAGAATAACAAGAAATACAAGAGCATAACTATGTTTGAATTGAATACGTAATTACTCTTTTTGGAATGGAGGAACTTCGGAGAAAGAGCAAGGTTTGCGAGACGGAATGCAAAGCGGCTAGGGCCTAAACCCTAGCCGCTTCAGCTCTGGTTTCTCGTTTTCAAGACGCGGCTCAGCACCGATCAGGGCCCGACACTCATTCAGAGCGTCCCTCCTCCGCGCACGTGTTTTTTGAGAGGTTATTTGATCACAGGACGCGGCCTACAGCAGTCAGGGTTCCCCGGCAGCACCTTCAGAAGGTCCCTGCGAAGCCTGAGTCCGCCCACGGTTTTGCATGCGGGTGGGTACAGTGGCCTTGGCTCACTGCGAGTTGATCTTTTTTGCAGGAGGTCGGCTATGATGGCCCCAGATCAAAACGCTGAGAAGGGAAAAGACCCTTTGGAAGCATTCAAGGCGTTAGTCCGTTCGGCAGGCCCCAAATCCAAGTCTTCTCTCTCGTCCAAGTTTGTTAAGAAGATGGAGGAGATCCCCTCTCTGGAGATAACTCCAGAGAAGCCTTGCTCTCTTGCCCTCCTTCTAGTAGAAAGGTCCCTCATCGGAAAGTTTACGGGCTTATGGCCTAGCCCCAAAGTGGTGGAGGCATGGACGAATGACCGATGGAAACCACTGATAAAGGGAAACGTTTCTCTGTTTGCAGTAGGCAGGGGTTTTTTTTTCTTCAGTTTCTTGAACAAAGAGGATTGTGATCTAGTTTTCAGATCTGGGCCCTATTTCATGGGGTCGAGAGCACTGTTCTTAGCCCCCTGGACTATTGACTTCAATCCCGAAGCCGAGATTATCGCAGCCCCTGTATGGGTTAGGTTGCCCCACCTACCCTTGCATCTTTGGGGGATAGAAACTATGGAGGACATCGGAAATAAGCTTGGGCATTACCTGGAAAAAGCAGAGCCGAAAGGGGACCAGTATACCTGCGCCCGCATTTGTGTTGAGGTTAACCTCGAGAAAGGTCTTCCGGAAGCCATTAAGCTATCCCTGGGGGAATGGAGCCATATCCAAGAGCTGGACTACGAGTAGATTCCTTTCAAGTGCCTCCGGTGCCATACTTACGGCCACTTTGCAAGAAACTGCCCCAAAGCCACTGAGGAACCAGGACTAATCAAAGGAGACGCCTTTCATCCCGTAGTAAACCGGCGAAGGCAACCAAAGCGAAAGGAACCACTAGACCAAGCCCCGAAGGCCACTCATTCAACAGAGGCAACTCTAGAAAATAAGAACAGTTTTGATGTGCTAAAGGAAGACGAAGCCCCAGAACCAGAAGAAACAGCAGTCAAGGATGATCCTCCGGCAAACGAAAGCCTTCCGGATTCCTCCCCCCCAAAATCTGTAGCAGCGAGAAAGATTCGGGCTCCAGATCCGGAAGCTCAAGAAGGTCGGGTTACAGCCCCCTCTAGCGGCTTTGGGGGAACTTCTGAACCTGAAGACAATTCAGTCCCGTCTCCGCCTCTTACCCGAGGGCGAAAGAACAACAAAGCACGCAGAGAAAAGGAGGCGGCCTCCAACATTTCTTTAGGATCTCAGAAAAAGATGGACCCCTACATTAAGGGGAAAATTTCATCCCCCTTGGAATAATGCTTTGCTTCTGTCTTTTTCTATGCTCACAGTTTGTGAGAATTTACCCATGTACGCACGTTTTGTCATATTCTCGAATTAGCTCAAGGAGCAAAGGGGCTTGGTCTCCCAAGACATTCACAAGAAGGTTGGAAGCACTGTCAGAGGTCACCGACCTTCTTCGGATTTGTAAATTCCAGATTCTGGCTGGCCAGAATGCCGATTAATGCAACATAACCGTTTTTGTCTAAAAAAAAAACTATGTTTGAATTGATATAATTCTATTCTAATCATGATTAGTAACTTGTTAAGATCAGGTTCATTCATGTCAAGCATCACCTATCAAGTGATTCAACGCATGTAACAAGTACCACTCCTATGTAACTCACTATGTAACACAAAGAAATGAATCGTCTTACTCAAGTGTTAAATTAAGAATTTAATACCAATTCCATATCCACATGTTTAATAAAATAATTTTTTTTTCAAGGTAATCATAAAGGATCAAACTTAATGAGCAATTAATGGAAGTAAGGGTTGCTTTATTCATCTATTAAAAGAATTAAAGGATCAATACCTTTTAACAACACAAGACTTCAAGGATAAATTACAACCCTATTCCAAGGTATCATAAGGTGGTCCCAATCCTTTAGGTAGTACAAAAATATATCAACACCACCTTACACATCCAATTATAAGGTAAGGGATTTAATTATAAAGAGAATAAGGAAGGATCCCAATCACTAACAACATATTATCATATTGTACCTGGCTTTAAAGGACATTACAATTCATATATTAACACATAAAATTAAAATTCTTATTATATCATCCTATACTAAATGAGTTGTGGACATTTATAATATTTAAGGGATAAGGCAAGTGTTGTGGAACCACTCCATCCATAACAAGAGACTAAACCAAGCTGTAGATCTGCAACAAGGCAACCATATTAACTAGAATGCTAATATGACATAAACAAGAAGCGATCTCAAGGCCCTCATCACAAGCAATTAGTTTTGTATTTAATGACGTGGAAAATAATCAGATAACCGGGTAGTCATCGTAAGCAGGTGACAACGCACAAGATGGAAGTGCAAATGAATTAGGCCTTTAAAATTTGCACTGCTGGGTAAGAATAAAAGTAAGAACTCAGGGCAGGGGCAAACTCAGGAACTGTAACCCATTTGCATTTAAATTCAAAAAAGTCTTATCCACAATTAAATTTTGCGTTGATAAAGTTGAGATTGTTCCGTCAATTGTTTAAATCCCACATCAATTCACATAAGGAGTGTAAATTATATACTATGCATTTGTCCCAACAATAATCAACATTCGCAACATCAAGAAAATCAATGTATAGAGACAACCCTTTTAATCATTGGAGAATCGCTTTATTTATCCATTCATTAATTAGAAAACCAACAAATAAAATATATCGGTAATTCAATCGAGGGCAAGCAAATATCCATAAATTCGCCCCAAAAAGATAAACTATGGTCGACTACAGAGTTGTCCAAACCTGAGCTTAATGGTTGGCAGTATTAGAATCAAGATGTTTAATGGTATTGTTAGGGAATTAACAGATGTTAGATATGTACTTGAGCTTAAATCAAATTTGATTTCATTGGGAGTGTTGGATTCTTGTGGATATAAGTATACAGGTCAAGGTGGAGCACTCACATTGTCGAAAGGTAGTTTAATAGTGATGAAGGAAGCAAAGGTTGATAACCTTTATAAGCTGGAAGGGTGTACTAAAGTGGCATCTGAAGTGACAGATGTATCTTCTTGTTTATGGCAGAAGCATCAAGGTCATAAGAGAAAGAAAGAATTGTAGGTACTGGTAAATGGTATATCATTCACAGACTTAAAATCTTTTTTTTTGAATTCCTTCTTGTTTTATATCTCTGCAAGTTATGATGATGGTATAAAGGGATGTTGTGTGTGGGATCCCACTTCTCACAAGGTCATCATTGATAGAGATATAGTATTTATGGAACAACCAAAAGGGTTGATTCAAGATCGCAATGGTAAATTTTTTTACATTCTAGATAATTCATTGTATGGCCTATTGGTACCTAGGCAAATGTACAAGAGGTTTGAATCCTTCATAATGAGTCATAATTTTTCAAATGGTAGGAATGACTATATAGTTTATAGTACATTCACAATCTTGATGTTATTTTTTGATGATATGCTCGATGCAAGCCGAAGCATGGATAAAATCAGTAAGAAAATGACTCAGATGGATAGGGCAATTCAAATGAGGGATCAAGTAGCAGCAAAACAAATTATGGGCATGAAAGTACACAGAGATGGTAATGGTAAGTTGTGGTTGGAGTTCAATATGAACATTGTAAAACCTGTTTTTATCCCTCTTGTTTTCCATTATAAGTTTTCTTCGAGCAAAGGTCATGTCTATAAAGAAGAAAAGGTTATGTATCATGTAACTTCAGTAGGAGGTCTATTGTATGTGATGAAATGGTTAAGACCAGATGTTTCACATGATAATTATGTTTTCATATACGTGACAGATTCAGGTGTTGCAGTGAAATGGGTGCTTCAGCATTTGAGAAGAACAAATGTCACCTATAATGGTTACACTAAGATGGTCTGTAATAATTGTAATGTATATTTTATAGGTGTTTTGGATAGGAGGAGATCTATCACTAAATATGTCTCACAACACAGTTGTGGAAAACATGTTGGAGGGGTAGTGATCCCTCAGGAAATACAAACTCGTGAAAGTCACACAGTCAAGATCATGAAACTGCTTTTATTAGAGAAGTTGCAATGGTGCTTGGCTTCTCTTGGCTTGCAGAAAAGGTGATGAACAAAAGGAAGGAGCAAGGTATCAGGTTAATTGTTGTCAAGGTGGAGATTGTTGGGATTTGGTGACAACGAATTCCTCCAAGGATGGATTTGGATCCTATTATTCTACGTTGGTTGCAACTAAATAGACCAAGTTAGAATATGGATAGGGATTGCATTTAATAATCAGTTTCTTGTAAATGTATATAAACACATGTAATCCCGTAGAGGCAGAGAGAGAGAGAGAGAGTGAGAACTTGCAAGTTTGTTGTAATATCCATGATCTGAATAATAAGACAATCGATGCCTATGCTTGGTGGACGTAGACCAACGTTTGGATGAACCACGTGAAATCCCTGTGTTTCTTATATGTGTGATTGTTAATTATCATATGTGAATTGTGTTTTCCGCATTTGAAATTCTAACAGGTTTGAGGCTCACAAAGCTAGGGTTCGAATTTTAATTTTTGGGGTTGTTGGAATTTTACTTTGTTTGTACGGGTTGTTAATGGAATGTCTCTTGTGGAGGTTTGGGGTTGACAAAGCTAGGGTTGGAACTTTAATTTTAGGGGTTGTTCGAATTTTAAATTGTTCGTCGGGGATGTTAAGAGTTTTAATTTTAGTCTTAACATACTCACCTCACATGCTTTTAATTTAGTTTTATTTTAGTCTTAACATTTACATAACTGGGAGCTCCCGCTTACATAACCGATTTTTGTTGTATTAATACATAAAATTAATAACCGAAGAATAACAAAGCTATAGATTTATATAAATTAGAAATGGATTAATACATAAAGTAGAATTTATATAAATTAGGAACCTTAACTGTTGTTATTTTTTCCAAATAGAGTTTTATATTTATTTTTTCAAATAGAGTTTCATATTTTTAAGTAGAATTTTTAAATAAAATTTTATATACAGTTTTTCTATCTATTTTTTTTCAAATAAAGTTTTGTATTATGTTTTTTCAAATATAATTTTATATTATGTGTTTAAGTAAAATTTAATTTTTAATTTTTATATTATGTTTTTAAGTAAAATTTAATTCTTAATTTATATATTATATATCTTAAATTTGATATAATTTGAATTCTTAAAGTGTATTTGATAATAACAAGTCCGCACAAAGAGGTGGAATTCAAAATGCTTGATAAAATACATTGAAAAGAATTCAAAATGCTTGATAAAATATCCTTACACCTCTCCACATCTTTGTCTACATTCATCATTATCAAAAAAATTCACTACATTGTGAAGGTAGGCCAACCCATTGCAAAGTGCTCAGATAGAACACATCCTCCATTTTTTGTCACCAAAACAAATTGATTGACACCTCACATTGATGTAGCCAAAACCTGAGATTCATTCACGAGATCAAATAAATAATGCAAACACATGAGAATGGAAAAAGAACTCTCTTTTATTCCTTCTCCATCCTAACTATTACAATGGAAGTTCAACCCCTTATAACTACTATCTGAGATTTTTGAAAACAACTTGTTATCGCACGGTTTGTAGGATAGTTCCAAAGGCTTGAGTCAAAGGTAGAAACCGGCGTAACAAGAGCTTCCCCACCCACTGTCACCTCGATGGGGGGGCTCTTTCTATTTAGGAGGGAAAGTCCAAGGGAGACGTCCCTAAGGCAATCTGGGTAAATGAAAGGGTAAGGATAAAAGGACAAGTCAAGGATACCCCTTTCACAGATTGCTGCCCAAGTAAAGGATAGTCACAAAGATATAACCACTGCTGATGCACCTGTTTGCGAGACAAAACAAAGACAACTAGAATATATGCTTGCAGTGGATTAGTACTTCATTAAAACAAATGAATATCTTCTAATCAATATATGAGCAAATGAATAATGCTATTATTGACGAAGTCAATGATAGCCAAGCTAAGCAAAGACTTATATTATCTCAATAAAGCATAAGAGACAATTAGCATT
>WSFP011371083.1:0-31271 GCA_009831015.1 Picea engelmannii
ATAAACAACACATAAAGAAAATAACACAACATTACCCAGTTACTCATAGGTAAGAATATGCAGAGATCTGAAAGCAAATATCTTCTATTATATTCATTCTGAAACATTTACATAGGTTCTTACAACTCTCCACTTATTCTCTTCTTCATCAAGATAACAATAAAATCCAGAAACAAATTACAATATTATTCAAAAACTCTCAGTAGCCTCATTTGGGCATAGATTATATATATTTATACATGTAGGGGCTTCTCAAGCCTTCCTTCTGACTACGCTAGTGCTTTCACATCATAATCAAAGCATTCTACCACTAAATATTATTACAATTAAATGAGAACTTACAATATAGATACAAGTCGATGCTCGAAATCTATACAACCCCTTAGGCATTAAATAAATTACAATCTCCTGCGATCTCATATGATGGCTCAAGCCTCAAAACATTAAAGGGATTTTAATTTCAATACTTTCAAAAAAGTAAATGGTGCACTCCCCTTGGGATCCAAAATAGTTTGAATGTACGTGCTAGATGTTGAGTTGTCCTCCTCTTGGCCTCGTTGAATGTTGATGGTGATGCTCCTGCATCAATAACTCACCTTTAGAAGTTGAATTACTTGTAGATTGGTTTCTTCTTCTCATAATGTCTTTCTCTTATAAGGGATCAAGATATGATTTTTGAGGTAGCTAATGGGATGAAATGATTCGCTCAAGGATGATTTTAAGGATGGAAATTTATATTAAAATGTAGAAACCTTGGCTAATCTCACTAGTCCTTAATATGAAAAATGTAAAATGTTTGGCGATACTCTTGTAAAAATATTCAAATTTCTAATGATTTTATATAGTTCCTATAAAATTTTGGCGATTTTTAAGGTAAAATAATTTTATTCTATGAAATTTGGGCAAATCGTTTTTAGAAAAAATGGAAATTGACGAATCTTTTTTTGGGAAAAACCATGGAAAATTAGCCCATTTGTGAAATTTATCCCCTAAATCATCTATGGATTCACTACACACGACAAAGTTGTTATTGGATTTCTAGCTTTCTTGGGTGTACGTGTGGTGCCAACGGTCCTCGTCCTTTATCAGCTACAAGTAACGGTATAATGATTGGCAAGGACACCTAGACATGAGGCCAATTGTCATGTTCTATACCATCTTATCCATCAAATGATTTTGTGCATCATCGTTTTATCCCACATTCATTTAAAATTTCCTTCCATGTTCCTTTTATGTCCACGCATCACCTCCCCTTTGGATTGGTTCCTTTTAAAATTTGGAGAGGGTGAAATCTTTTGAATGACATCACACTAATGTCATGATCGTCCCACAGACACATGATAGATTCATATTTTTCGATACCAATGCTTATGTGGTAATGAAATGGGATACATGTCATTGGGCTTGATATGTTATTCTATGTCCCTAATGCCCCCCCTTCAAATATAATGAGTTCTTTGTTGGAATGCCACATTGTCACTGATCTTTCTGAATGTTCTAGGTGGAACACTGAGTTGGTGCCACACTATGCTAAGTGGGCAGATAGTTCGGCACTTAAAAATGGGCATATGAGTTCTTTGGTAAAATGATAATACCACTATCAAGAACCAACGAGGGTGGTTTTTCCTTCCATGCTCTTTTCAAGTGACACCATTCATTTTATTATGCATGTCTTCTTAAACCACTATGACACCACTTATTCTCTTTATCTGTTGTGGATCTTCATGATGTGAAATTGATGACTCACCTTAGATATTCCTCGCTTGTAGTCATCTGATGATCATGCATGCACGTTTGTTGGTTCTTGATTCCTGAGCTCCGGTCTCATGGAAATCCCCTCAGCTAAAAGGGATTAGGTCATTTTGAGGTTCCACGGGACATGATTTAACTTCTGATAAGCGCCCAAATGCTTAAGTCATGACTTAGAAATTGTTGATAATTAGATTTGTTAAGGTCCAAACAACAACCTCATGAGGATATAAATACCCCCTTGCATTTTTATAGAGGTGGTACTCCTATGTAAATTATTTAAAGATTTATCTTGAATATCTTGGGACAATGATATAAAAAGGGAGAAAACTAAACAATAAACTCCAAATATTTACCACTCAAATAAATAAAAATATTATTGATTGAATATAATATACATACACCGAAGAATTCTTGAGAAAAGGACCAAGAATATTCACTCATAAAAATATAATATTTGTAGAAATATTATACATAAAAAAATAACAATTACATAAAAGATAAAATAAATCTCACATCCATCACAGTATTCAATATTCTTGATCACATTGAAGGAAAGAAAGATAAAAGGCCCACATATGAGAGAACTTTAAAAAAGTCTTTTGATTTAAAAGTGGATAGAATATGATAGGAAAACTTTAAATATCTAATGCTCAAAACTCAAAGTTCAAAATATATTATTAAAGTTTATCCCTGAAGTAGTTCTCTCTGATTTTTCCAAAAAATAATATAGTCTTTGATAGTCTTAAAAAATAAATTGTGTTCATACAAAGTTGGATTGGGATTAGGCTCCCATGGAACATAAAATGAAATATCGTAATGGGGTTGAACCTGAAAGGAAGACAAATAGAAGTGATCCAAAATTGTTTATGTTTTTTTTGTGACAGATAAAACACAACTAGGTGACTTCTGAATGGGAAGAGAAAAGAATGGAAAAGAATGTGATCAGTTTTACTCATTGTGATGGTGTTCTCTCTTAAATTAGTAATATTGGAACCCAAAGAAACAAATCTACTTGCCAAATCACATGCCTATAATATGAGATACATTATTCTTTTTAGATTTTCTCTTACATAACGTCTAACCGCAACAAGCAAACTTGATGCTCCCTTTAAATTTGATCTTGATTCTGGTGTTTTGTCGAAAATCTTCATAGGTTGAATAGTGGCAGTAGGACTTGCAAATATAGGGGGTGGAATTAAAGCATAGTCCAACTCTTTAACCCTTTCTTTAAGAACAACATTTTCTGCTTCCATTTCATCTACTGGCATCTCCAGAGCATCATGGATATCTCTATGAATCTTTTCAAGTCTTCATGGTAAAACTCTAATCAAATCATATTCTAAATGTGTTTTTCCCTGAACTGTTTTTCCCTTTGCATTAACTCTTTCAAAAATTAGTTTTTTGGAGTATTTTTCAAATAAATCATTGTGAAGAGTTACAGATTCTTCTTCATAGAATATTGGTTCTTACATTTCCAGCTCTGATACAATTTCTTTACTTTCCTGAATCCTTTTCTCTTTGTTTGTAAATTCTATGTCTTCAGTATTCACAATTTGTTCCATCTCCTCCATCATCATCATCATCAGGTATGATCTCTCCTGCTTCTATTGGATTTGCTATCTTTTTATTTTACTATTTATTGTGAGCTTATGAGTTTTTTCTAGATTTATTTTGGGAGGATCATGGTCATCTCCATCAACACAATTTCCAATTAAAGATTTCTTTTGTTCTTGAGTTACAACTTGAGGGATCCTCTTGGGTGTAATGCTTCTTTGAGAAGTATTTTATGACCTTGTGCTTCTTTCATTAACAACTCTTGTGTGTTGTCTATGTGCTTCATTTTTGCTAACAATGGTTTTAAGGACTCCCACTGGAACTTCTTCAGGTTTGTTACCATAATCTTCTTCTTCTCCAAATAAATTAGTATTTTCATATGATATACTAAAGTCGAAAGAAGTCATGTGATTCATAAAAAAATGATTGGGGTTGAACCCTTTTATTTGATTTTCCAACTTTAGATTATAATAGCCAAACTGGATACCATATTCATCATTTTTTGAAGCATTTTTTAGTGTAATTTTGCCACTTTCCATAGTAAGGAAATGAATTTATTTTTCTTTCTCTCATAAACTAAATGTGCCTATAACCTGTATTTTTGTCAAACCTCTATTACAATTTTTTTATCTGGAACATAAAATGGAAGGTAAATTGGGCCTTCTCGAGAATAGTAGACTCTAATGGCGTTGTAATTTTCGTTTTCCTAAAAAATCTCCTTTTATCTAAAAAGATTTTTGCATCCAATGATAGTCTCAAAGTATCATTTCCAAATATGAATTTCTTGAAATAAGAAACAAATGCATCATAGACTTCATAAAAGTGATACATTGCCTCCTGCTTCCATAGAGCAGGGTACCATGTGTGAACATGGTCTAACTTGCAATTAACTTTGTTTTTCTAAATGAAAACCTTCAAATACATGATAGTATGAGATGGAAAATATTAAGTATGAAAACATAAATAACTTATTTTTGTTCCTAAATGTTGATAACTAGAATGATATTTCAAAAGAGATAATTTTGGACCAATCAAAAATCACTTTTTCTTGGATAGAAAAATATAAATTATAAAGAGCCATATGAGGAACTGTATCAAATGACTTTTTTCCAATAACCCTAGATAGAGGCCACACCATTTCTTGATATGGTTTTCTCAATTGACTGACCTGTATAATTGATAAATCCTCTCGCATTGTCACCAAATCTTCCAGATATTGAAGCAATAGGTCCTTACCACAATTTCTATTCTTCAGAAATTCTTTTGATTCATCAGCTTTGAATGTCATTGTCAAATCAGGTAGCTTCAACATATTTTTAAAGTAGATGGCCCAAGGGAAATTGGGAATTTTCATTGTAATTGAATGATTATTTGATTATTTTTGTACTTGTCTATGCACCATGAAATGAGCTTTGTAGCATCAAAAACTTCTATGATACACTCTACCTTAGCAATTCATGATATCCAAATATCATTATTGTTTCTTTCTTGAGGTGAAAACGTAGAATAGTAATTATAATCTCTTGACCAATGATATTTTGGATCTTCTCACACAAATGTATTCAAAGTATCTACCCAAAATATTTCTTTCCTTATAGTGATCGTGCTTAAAGCGTTGGTGATTTATTTACAGTATTTATGAACATTAATATCAAAGAAATTATTTTTACATGATAAGCCTTGAAGCTCTTCTTTCGAAAGAACGATTAAGGTGAAATTAATTTGAATCTATTGAGGATGATCTCGATAAAATCACCATTAAATGAGGCCTTTAATACTTAACCACTTGTTATTTCTGTAATATTTAGCATTTAATGTTATTCAGGGAATGTGACTAGAAGAATGAATATTCATCGTGGACTGACAGAGCGGCGGAGAAATATAAAGAGATTATGGAATAATACCAAACTATGCAGACCCACAATAGAAATTCTTGAAAATGACTAAGTACCCAAAAGTGGATGGATAGACGGATGGAAAGAAAAGTTTTCAAAGACTTATGACAAGATATTTGCTTTGGCAGTGAAATATTAAAACGACTAAATGTTATATTATTGAGAAGAAAGTGAAATCTCAAAAACAATAAAGTATTGTGAAGTGGACGAACAAAGTTTTGGATATGAGATGAACAAGCAATTATTCCCTAGTGAAGAAAACGATTCTAAGTATAGTGTAAAATGAGGGTGGAAGAATATTGATGTGTGATTTAGTGATGACAGAAAATTGTACTTACAAGACAATCTGGATGAACCCACGAAATACTTCAAGGAAATTCTAAGTACTGGCGCATTTTGGTGAGAGCAGAGTAGAAAGGTGCACTTTGAGGGTGGCAGAAGTTACAACTAGACTCATGAATCCACCACAAATTGAAGTTGTTTTCTAAGTGTACGAATGGATATACAAGAGAGAGAGAGAGAGAGAGAGAGAGAGAGAGAGAGAGAGTTTATAACTTATCATATTTCAAGATCAATAGACACCTAGTGCATGAACTTTATGATATTTTCTTCAAGGTGCCTTAAAATAACTTAACACCTTCAATCCACATGCTCTAGAAGCTTACCCTCTATCTCTATCATGTCCATTATCAATCTTATAAACTTGGTAAACCTTTATATTAGTTACATGGTCAAATTTGGTACTAACATCGACTCCACCGAAGACAACATACTCTTTTGGTATGCTGATAACATTAGACCAAATTCCTTACTCTATTGGGTTATGGAGTCTTCTTTGAAATGATACACCTCCCTCACACCCGAAAGATGATCTGATATATGAAACAAAAATTCTCAATAGCTTAAAATTTTAGAACTCTACCTACTTTCTTATGTAACAAATGGTGAATGAAGTAAAATTACAAATTCATGGAAAGGACCAAAAAGGAATTATTTATGTATATGGTTAGAAGATTTGTAGAATTCAGTACTACAAGAAGTGCTTGAGCAACCTCCCATGAAAAGGAGCCTCAAACAATTCTCCATCCAACTGATCCAATTCATATAAGTCATTATCTTGAACTGCAACAAATTGGAAGGGTCCAAGACAAAGATTTTCAAACTTCCCATGATTTCCTTTAGCTTCCCTTCGACCATCCCACTTTAGGACGAGATCTCTTGTCATGAAATTTCTTTCTTTAGTCCTTTTATCAAATATTCCTTTATTCTTTCATGATGATCTTGGGACTTTTTTTGCACTTGTTCTCTTACCTGTTGAACTACAATTAAATGGTTTATTCTCCTCTACATATCATCTAATTAGGCCTCCTCATATTGCAGAAACTTCATCATAGGAAGGATCAGTTGAATAGGAAAAATAGATTCCAATCCATATACTATCTAAAAAGGAGAAGTTCTAATAGACATTTTTATGTTGAACATGTCTTCCCAAACTGCATACTTCAAGTGAGAATCCCATTCCTTTTAATTTTGGGATAACCACTTCGTGATAATATTGATGAGATTCTTATCAGAGTACTCGTCCAAACCATTAAATTGTTGATGGTAAGTAGTAGAGTTTCCAAGCTCTATGTTAGAGTTTTTGAAAAAATGGATCAATTTGGTAGACTTAAAGGATTGGGAATTATCATTGATTATATTTCTTAGGCACCCAAATCTGGCTAGGATATTCTCCTCAAGGAATTTTATGATGAATGTGTCATGAGTTGTTTCCCCTGTGGGGATGGCCTCTACCCACTTCGTGAAATAGGTTGTGGCTGTTAGAATCCATTTTTGTTTTCCCCTTGAATTTGGATTGATTTCACCAATGAAATCCAATCCCCACTGTTGAAAAGGTTTCTCAACTTTGATAGGTCTCAGTGGGAGGGAATGAAATTTTTTCTTCCCTATAAAAATATGGCATTCTACACATGATCTAACCATGCAAATGACATCAAAAAAAAATGAGAGTCAATAATATCCAACTCTGAGGATATTGTATTAGTGGATATCCAAGCATGATGACCCCCACATAGTCCCTTGTGAAACTCATTGACAATGCCTTCAATTTCTTCTTCAATAATACAATTTAAAAAAATTCCTCTTGGATCCTTCCAACAAATATTTTCTCCCAAAATTAAATACTTCACAATTTTAAGTTTAATAGATCTAGCCTTGGATTTTTCCCAAGCTAGTGGGAAACCTAAGTTTTGTAGGTAAAAAATGATATCCTTATACCAACCATATTCAAATAATTCAAGGCTTATATTCAAATATGGTTCTTGTGTTTCATGTCCTTTACATTTTGTTTCCATGATGCTTAATGATAGTGAATTCATGTCTATAGCCTTGCAATTAGATTTAGGTAGGAGTTAGGAACGTCCTTTCCCTTTTACCAGTTTTCAAGATTTAATATCTACATCATACTCTTGACATTTGGAAATCCATTTACCCCTTATTCCCTCATTGTTAGGCTGTGTGAGAATGTCTTTTATCGCACTGGTGGTCACATAAGATAATATCTTGAAGTGGAATATGTAATCTTTCAATTCTTCCAATTCCTTTACGAGGTCATATGCTTGTTTCTCTGGGCTATTGTATCTTAGTTCAACATCTCTTAGGGTATATTGCAGAAGTCTATGGGTTTCTCTTGATTTCTTCATTTTTCTGTAAGAACACGTCAGCTATGGTATGTTATGAGGAAAAAGAGAAAATGAATAATTCCTTATCATAATTCGAGATAACAAGAACTGGAGACTCTCCCAATGCCTCTTTGATCTGTTGAAAAGACTCGTTATCTTTAGTATTCCATTCAATTTCATGATCTTTATTTAACATGTTAGTGATATGTTTTACCATTTCATCAAAATTTGGGACAAGCCTTCTCATAAAATTGATTCTACCTAGGAAATATTTTATCTCTTTCTTATTCCTAGGAAATGAAATTTACTTAATTGCCTCTACCCTTTCTAGATCCATATTCACCCCTTCATTGGATACTATATTGACCAAAATATTTCCTTTCTTCATGGAAAAGTAAGACTTTTTGGGGTTCAAAGAAAAGCCAAATTTCCTTCATTTAACAAAGGTATGCCTCAAACTATTGATGTGATCTTCATATTTATTTGAGAATATAGTAATGTCATCAAGGTATATAACAATTAATCTTTATTTCTCTCCCACAAACCCTATATCCATTTATGTTTGAAATGTGTCTCATGTATTTATCAAAACAAAAGGCATATTATCAAACATGAAAGGCCCCCATGGTGTTGTGAAGGTTGTCTTCTCCCTATCCTCCAGATGCATTGTCACTTGGTTGTATCTTGAGAAACCATCCATCATGGATATTATGTTTTCCCCCACCACGTTTTACAGTATATGATCCATGTTGGGAAAATGATAGTTATCCTTTGATGAAAATTTATTCAGGTTCCTAAAATCCACACAGAGCCTTATTTCTCCACTCTTTTTCCTCACTAGAACCAAATTTTATACCCATTCAGAATACCCGAGTGGTATTATAATTTGAGCATTTAGTAATTTCCTTACTTACCTCTTAATAGGAGGCAGCAGAAGAGGGTTAACGTTCATTATTTTCTTCCTAAAAGGTTTAGTACTAGGCTTGAGCATTATTCTATGTTGTATGATCCTGGTATCATAAGTATTTAAGTCTTCATACTTACAAGAAAAAGCAACCATGTATTCTTTGAAAAACTGCATGTATCTTGTCTTATGCTCAGTAGGAATCTCTTCAGATAAATTTATGTATTTGGGATCCTCTTATGTCCTTAAAATACATTCCTCAATGTTTTCATCCTTGGGAAGGACTGTTGGCTTAGCAGGTACATCATTTCTATCAAAAAATTGCTCCAGAGGCACCAACCCTTTTGGAATAATTTTTTTCTTCAGTTGGAGGACTTTATGTTTAGCCATGTAATCACTAAATTTAGGGGGAGATTTATTTTATCTCGCAATAATTTTGTTAGTCTCTTATTCATCATCTGAATCAATGGGAGTGTTTGAAAACTCATCTATCACCTCCATGAACTTTTTGATTTTTTGGTCATCTTAAAAAACTTGCCAATATTTGATGTTGCCAGGTATGGATGGTCTATACCTCAGCTCAATTTCATATTTCACTTGGGGAATAGATAGTGGCTTGAAAGTAATGACTGCTACTACTAAGGAATAATCCTATCGGTTAAATTCTCTTAAGACAACAGAAATATTGAAAGCTTCATAAAATTACTAATCATATCCCACACCTAATTTATGTATGACCTCATCCTAGGATTTCTTTCTTGATAGAAACCCTTGATTTGTTGCACCACTAGTTTTGAATCTCTAAATTCCACTAGGTTGGTAATTTTCATTTTTCTTGCTACCTCCAAGCCTAGAATCAAGGATTTATATTCATCTACATCATTATTGGTGGCCTCAAACTCTAGTTTATAAGATAAACAAATTTCTTTTTTAGTGGGAGAAATGAGCACTACACCAACCCTAATCTAGATTTTATGAGCAGAATGAAATGACTATAGATTATTAACAGGTGCTTAACACAAAATAACAAAGATACAGTAAAACTGGTTTTCTATTCAATAAGGAAATAAGTTGAAACTGTAAAATGCAGCGAAAACAAGCTTGTTGGAATGGTGGCAGCTTATCTCTGAGAAGAGATGTGACAGTTGTGCTCATTCGTAAGAAGATGATTACAATGAGGCTCTAAAGACCTTTTTACAATAAACAGGAATGCCAAAAACCCTAGACATCCAAAAACCTAACCCTAGGAGATGAAGCGCCAAAAGTCATGTGGGCCCCGTTTGGGTAAGTTAGTACATCAACTTCTTGGGGTCGTAATGTTTGCATACGATCTCCGTTTTAGGTTTATGATAGCCCATTGGAAAAGTATCATCGAGGAGATTCATTTTTGGGGATCAATCATGCCTTTGGATATCATTTAGAAGATATATCCCGAAAAAACTTCATTTAGGCCCTCAAAATGGCCCCGGAAGTTAAAACTGCTAAAAATAGTAAATTGCCAAAATTGTCAGAAAAATGTTTTGAGCCAGTTGGAAGAGGTGGGTGGCCCTCCTTAGGAAGCAATGGTATCCATTGCATTGATTTCCCCCATCATATGAGGAAATTTCTACTAAATTTGGCCCCGGGTGAGCCACTTGCCTTGGCGCAGGAGTTGCCTTGCTTTAACAACTCGATAAAGATGGATCATTTGTTGTCGAGTGCCCTTGATCTATGTGTCCACAATATGATCATTGGATTCCTATTGTAAGTAGTCAGGGTTGATCTTTGTTGGTGCCAACTGATTTGCTATGTCTGAGGTGTCCAATAATGGTGGGAAATAAGGGCGAAGGAGATCCACGTTGAACACTAGGTGCAGGCCAAGGAAAGCAGGAATGTTGAGCTCAAAAGAATTATCCCCCATGACCTTAGTGATGGTGTACGACCCATAATGAAGTGGGTGAAGCTTTCGATGGGGTCATGTAAGGTGTTATTTCTGCAAGTGCAACCAAACTTTGTCACCCACCTGAAAATTATGTGGCACCTGATGTTGATCATGGTGCTACTTGTACTTGTCATTGGACTTCATTGGACTTCTATAGGATATCCTAAACCTATTGGCGGATGTGATGGATCCGCTCAATGAACCAGGTGGCTTTTTCAACTTCATTTGGAGCAGGATATGAGTTAGTCGAGGTGACCACAAGGGGAAGCGCAACATCTATGGGGCCCAATGGTTGGAATCCCAACCCCACCTGAAAGGGGCTGTGGCCAGTTGAGCTATGCAGGGCTCGGTTGTAGCTATGTTGGAAATAGGGAAGGCTCTCATCCCATGTGTGAGGGTGATTTGAATTATACATGGGAAGTATATGCACAATAATTCGATTTATGACCTCAGTTTGGCCATCTATCTAGAGGTGGAAGGTCGTGGATTTGGTGAGCTTGGTGTCCAGTAGTGACCAGAGGCTTGACCAAAATGTGCTGAGAAATTGACTGTCCCAATCTGAGACAATGGTTTGTGGGATTCCAAAATGTACCCAGACTCGTTCAAAGAAGAGCCTGGCAATGGCCTCTGCTGTGATGTTCTTCTTGCAGGCAACCAGAATCCCCATCTTAGAAAAGCGATCAACAACCACAAAAACATAGTCATTTCCCCACTTGGTGGATGAGAGGCCCGACATGTAGTCCATTGAGATGGATTCCCATGGATTTTCAGGAATAGGAAGAGGGGTGTACAGGCCCTGTTTCTTAGTCGTCAATTTGGAAATAACACAGGTAGTGCAGGACCTGACATACTTGCTGACCTCCTGCCGAAGTTTCGACCAATAGAAATGTTTTTATAGCATCACCACTATCTTTTCGACGTCGAAGTGTCCTTCCACCCGACTGTAGTGGGATTCCCAGATCAGCTTCGCTCACTCGCTTGAGGGAGCACATATATGGCCCAGATGACACAACAACCCATCCTAAAGATTGAAATTATCGATAACTGTGTTTGCACCCAACATTTGGTAGGTGGTGGCAAAGTTTGGGTCTGCCGCATAGAGTTGGGGCCATCCAGAGGTCTCATGGCCATAGGATTCTAGCACCATGGTGAGTGTCGTGACTGGTGGTCTGTTGAGGCAATCAATGACGCGATTGGTGCTTCATGTTTAATACTTGATGTTGAGGTGGAATTGCTGCAAGTATGTGGACCACTTTTGATGGTGATCATTCTGCAATTTCCCTTGTGTCTGCATGAACTGTAGTGGCTTATGATCAGGGTGGATGATTGTCTCCTTCCCAAGAATGTAATGTCTCCACTAGTGGCAGGCTTTCACAATGGAGTACATTTCTTTGTTATAAGTAGGGTACTTACAGACAACATCTGATCGTGTCTCACTATGATAGGCCACAGGGTGGTCATGCTGAGTGAGAATGACATCCAACACATAGTATGAAGCATCTGTCTCGATCTCAAGGGGCTGTTGCAGGTCTGGTAGTGAAAGTACTGGGGTTGAGCACAAGCGTTGCTTCAAATCGTTGAACGCTTGTTGTTGGGACTGGCCACATGCAAATTTCTCCTTACCACCACCCTTGGTTATTTGGCTAAGGGCCCATGCAATATGGGAGACTCCCAACATGAACCTGCGATAGAAATTGGCAAGGCCCAAGAAGCTCTAAAGCTCAGTGAGTGTTGTTGGGGCTGGCCAGTCATGCATGACTTGGATATTTCCTAGATCCACATGTATGCCATGCTGATCAATTATGTATCCCAGGGAATGGACCCTGTCCATGCCGAAGGAGAATTTTTCCAAGTTGGAATATAGCTTGTATTGTCGTAGGGTGTGCAAAACCTGCTCAATATGATGCAAATGTTCGGCCCAAGTCTTGTTGTAAATGAGAATGTCATCCAGATACACCACTACAGACATATTGGTGAATGGTCGCAAGATATCATCCATCATCCTCATGAAAGTGGTTGGAGCATTTGTCAAACCAAAGGGAGTGACCAACCATTCAAAAAGGCCTTCCTTTGACTTGAAAGTGGTTTTCCATACATCTGTCTATTCTATCAAGACCTGGTGGTAGCCAGACTTCAGATCAATCCTACTGAAGTATTTGGGCCCCGTGAGTTGATCAGGGAGGTCGTCGATTTGGGGAATCGGGTACTGGTTTATGACTGTGATTTTATTCAGACCCGGTAATCAATGCAAATTTGCCAGGTTCCATCTTTCTTTTGTACCAGCATGATTGGGCTCCCAAAAGGTGATGATATGGGATGGATATGCCCCTTATGGAGCATTTCTTAGATCTGTCACTTGATCTCCTCATTCTCTAACAGATAGCGACGATAGACTGTCCCATTGGGCATCGGTGCACCGGGGGTCAGATCGATGGGGTACTTGACCTAGCAGTGCAGAGGTACCCCGGTAGGTGAGGAGAAGATATTTGAGTATTCTTCCATGACCTTATCTACTTGCTTCTGCTGTGTGGAGAGGTCAGCCACAAAGACCCTCGATATGGCTGTGATATTTTGCTTATTCTGAGAGCAAATCACTAAGAAGACAAACTTCCCCATCTGAGAGATGACATTCCTGCATTGTTTAGCAGAGATCAAGGAAATAACACTAGGTGGGACTGCCTCGAGTATCCTGTACAATTTCCTGTTCAAAGTAATAATAACACTACGAGGACTAGAGTCATATACAACATGATGTTTCCATAAATAAGGTTGGCCCAAAAGAACATCACAAACTTCAAGAGGAGAAACATCACACAATACCTCGTCTTTGAAGGGCTTGATGTTGCACAATAGTCAACACTGTTGGCTGACGCGGAGATCGCTTCCTTGGTAGAGCCACCCAATGGTGTAGGGTTGTGGGTGCGGTGTTGTCAACAGGGCCAGCCGCTTGATGAACTCTGCTGAGATGAGGTTCTTCTGGCTACCTCTATCCACGATAAAGTGGAGCAGGGTGCATTTTACCCACATCTGTGAACGGAAGAGGTGTTATCCTTCTTCTACCTCATCTGGTTCACCGAGATGGAGCTTGGTGGTAGCAATGGTGGCACTAGGTTCTGCATCAATGATCCATCTTCCCCTTTCTGGTTATGGATCAGAGTCTGAACCGACATCTGATTCAAAGGCTTTCACTTTGGCCACCAGCGACTGCTTTGAGAGACAGTCAACAGTGTTATGCCAAGGGCTCTTATTGAAGTCACACCACTTCTCGGTATATTTCTTTGTCTTTTCGGTGTCCTTCTTTGCTTGCGGCTTGGAATGGTTGTTCTGATAATATCCATATTTTCTCTGTTCCTTGTTCTGTGGGTTGGGATCGCCCTTTCCTGGATTTTCTTGTGAGGGGTTCCCAGGCCCAAATTGGCGCGTCTTTTGTTTGAGCTTCTGCTCGATTTTGACGACATATCGATAGGCCAGGCCCATAGATGAGATGTCCAAAAATTTCATTTTGGTCTGGATGTATCTATACAGAGCACTGTGATACTTGAGCACCAGATGTTGCTCTGAATCTTTGATACCCATATTGATGCGCAAGGTATGAAACATATTCGTGAAATCTGGGACTGGTTGGTCTCTTTGTTGCCGCATTGTGGTCGATTTGGTATACAAGTCATCATAACTTCTGATAGGGTAGTATTGTTCCTTAATAGCATCCCTAAAGGAATCCTAGGTGCCCGTGACTATAAATAGTGAGGGAATCCTTTTTCTCACAGAAAGTTTCCCACCAATCTTTGATGTGGGGAACGACTTTGAGGAGCGCAAAAGTAATCTTTTTTCTATTCGAAAAGTTGTGTATAGAAAAATACCCTTCTAGTACATTCAACCACTTTACTAAAACATCTACATTAATCTGACCTTCAAATATAGGAATATTCAAGTTTATTTGTACCTTGAAGGGGGTGGCGCCTCCGCTTGAAGACGATGTGTCGCTTGTTGGTAGTCATCGAAGGATTTGCACTAAACTATCCATCATCTTGTTCCTTTGTTGCATGAGGGCTTCCTCAATCAACAGTTTGAAAGGATCTCCTGTCCCGTCATCTTTATTTTCTCCTGCCATGAGAGGTCGATTGGGTGTGCGAGAGCTTTTGTCCTCAAGAGAAACAAGATCGAGACCCAACTCTTTGTACTCATACCTCATTGGGGACATGCATTAAGACGACAAGGGGCAAACCACTCTGATACCATTGATCTAGATTTTATGAGCAGAATGAAATGACTATATATTATTAACAGGTGGTTAACACAAAATAATAGAGATACAATAAAACTGGTTTTCTATTCAATAAGAAAATAAGCTGAAACTGTAAAATGCAGCGGAAACAATCTTGCTGGAATGGTGGCGGCTTATCTCTGAGAAGAGATGTGACAGCTGCGCTCATTCGCAAGAAGATGATTACAATGAGGCTATGAAGGCCTTTTTACAATAAATAGGAATACCAAAAATCCTAGACATCCAAAAATCTAACCCTAGGAGATGAAGCGCCAAAAGTCATGTGGGCCCCGTTTAGGTAAGTTAGTACATCAACTTCCCCGGGTCGTAACCTTTGCATACGATCTCTGTTTTAGGCATATGATAGCCCGTTGGAAAGGTATCATCAAGGAGATTCATTTTGGAGGCTCAATCATTCCTTTGGATATCATTGAGAAGATCTATCCTGAAAAACCTTCATTTAGGTCCTCAAAATGGCCCCGGAAGTTAAAATTACTAAAAATAGTAAATTGCCAAAATTGTCAAAAAGCTATTTTGAGCTAGTTGGAAGAGGTGGGTGGCCACCGATATCCACCTGGATCAATCCTCCCTCCTTAGGAATAAATGGTCTCCATTGCATTGAGTTCCCCCATCATATAAGGAAATTTCTGCTAAATTGGCCCCGGGTGAGGCACTTGCCTTGGTGCAGGAGCTGCCCTACTTTGACGACTCGATAAAGCTGGATCCTTTGCTGTCAAGTGTCCTTGATGTATGTGTCCACAATAGGATCAATGGATACATATTGTATGGAGTCAAGGTTGAGCTCTGTTGGTGTCAGCTACTTCGCTACGTCTGAGGTGTCCAATAATGGTGGGAAATAACGACAAAGGAGATCCACGTTGAACACTGGGTGCAGGCCAAGGAAAGGACGAATGTTGAGCTCAAAAGAATTATCCCCCATAGCCTTGGTGATGGTGTACAGACCATAATGGACTATGCGAAGCTTTTGATGGGGTCCTATAAGGCATTCTTTCTACAAGTGCAACCAAACTTTGACGCCCACCTGAAACTTATGTGACACTCGATGTTGATCATGGCGCTTCTTGTACTTTTCATTGGATTTCTGTAGGATATCATGAACCTATTGGTGGATGTGTTGGATCTGCTCAATGAACTGAGTGGCTTTGTCAGCTTCAGTTGGAGCAGGAGATGAGTTGGTCGAGGTGACCGCAAGGGGAAGCACAACATCTATGGGACCCAATGGTTGGAAGCCCAACCTCACATGAAAGGGGCTGTGGCCAGTTGAGATATGCAGGGATTAGTTGTAGCTATGTTGGACATAGGGAAGGCTCTCATCCCATGTGTGAGGGAACTTTTAATTATACATGTGAAGGATATGCACAATAATTCGATTTACGACCTCAGTTTGGCCATCTGTCTAGGGGTGGAAAGCCAGGGATTTGGTGAGCTTGGTGTCTAGCAGTGACTAGAGTCTCGACCAGAATGTGCTGCGAAATCGACTGTCTCTATATGAGACAATGTGTTTTGGGATTCCAAAATGTACCTAGAATCGTTCAAAGAATATCTTGGCAGTGGCCTCTGCTGTGATGTTCTTCTTACAGGCAACCAGAATCACCATATTAGAAAAGCGATCAACAACCACAAAACCATAGTCATTTCCCCGTTTTGTGGAGGGGAGGCCCGACATGTATTCCATTGAGATGGATTTCCATGGCCTTTTAGGAGTAGGAAGAGGGGTCTACATGCCCTATTTCTTAGTGGTCGGTTTGGAAATAGCACAGGTAGTGTAGGACCTGATATACTTGTTGACCTCCTGCCAAAGTTTCAACCAGTAGAAATGTTTCTATAGCATCACCACTGTTGTTTCGATGACAAAGTGTCCTACCACCTGACTGTAGTGGGCTTCCCAGATCAGCTTCTCTCACTCACTTGATGGAACATAGATATGGCCCAGACGACACAACAAACCATCCTGAAGATGGAAATTATCGACAACTACATTTGCACCCAACATTTGGTAGGTGGTGGCGAAGTTTGGGTCTCTCTCATAGATTTGGGGCCATCTAGAGGTCTCATGGCCATAGGAATGTAGCACCATGGTGAGTGTCACGACTGGCGGTCAGCTGAGACAATCAACGACATGATTGGTGCTTCATGTTTTATACTTGATGTTGAGGTGGAATTGCTGCAAGTATGTGAACCACTTTTGACGATGATCATTATGAAATTTCCCTTGTGTCTGCATGAACTGCAATGGCTTATGATCAGTGTGGATTATTTTCTCCTTCCCAAGAAAGTAATGTCTCCATTGGTGGCAGGCTTGCACAATGGAGTAAATTTATTTGTCGTAAGTAGGGTACTTACGGACAACATCTAATAGTTTCTCACTATGATAGGCCATGGGATGCCCGTGCTGAGTGAGAACAACACCCACCACATAGTGTGAAGCATCTATCTCGATCTCAAAGGGATGTTGCAGGTCTGGTAGTGAAAATACTAGGGCTAAGCACAAGCACTGCTTCAAATCTTTGAATGTTTATTGTTGGGACTGACCCCATGCAAATTTCACCTTACCACCACCCCTGTTTATTTGGCTAAGGGCCCATGCAATATGGGAGAATCCCAACACGAACCTGCGGTAGAAATTGGCAAGGCCCAAGAAGCTCTAAAGCTCAGTGAGTGTGGTTGGGGCTAGCCAGTCACCAATGACTTGGATCTTGGTTGGATCCACATGTATGCCATGTTGATCAATTATGTAGCCCAGGTAATGGACCTTGTCCATGTCGAAGGTGCATTTTTCCAAGTTGGCATATAGCTTGTGTTGCCGCAAGGTGTGCAGAACCTGCTCAATATGCTGCAAATGTTCAGCCCAAGTCTTGCTGTAAATGAGAATGTCATCCATATACACCATTACAAACATATTGGTCAATGGTCGCAGGATATCATCCATCATCTTCATGAAAGTGGCCAGAGCATTTGTCAAACCAAAGGGCATGACCAACGATTCAAAAAGGCCTTCCTTTGACTTGGAGGCAGTTTTCCATACATCTATCTGTTCTATTGGGACCTGGTATTAGCCAGACTTCAAATCAATCTTAATGAAGTATTCCCCCCCGTAAGCTGATCAAGGAGGTCATCGATTCAAGGAATTGGGTATCGATTTCTGACTGTGATTTTATTTAGAGCTCGGTAATCAATGCAGAGTCGCCAGGTTCCATATTTCTTCTATACCAACATGATTGGGCTCCTACAAGGTGATGAGCCCCTTGTGGAGAAGTTCTTGGATCTGTCACTTGATCTCCTCATTCTCTAAAAGAGAGTGATGATACACTGGCCCATTGGGCAGCGGTGCATTGAGGGTTAGATCGATGGGGTGATTGACCTAGCAGTGCAGAGGTACCCCGATAGGTGAGGAGAAGATATATGAGTATTCTTCCACGACCTTATCTACTTTCTTCTATTGTGTGGAGAGGTCAGCTGCAACAACCCTGGATGTGGCTGTGATCTTTCGCTTATTCTAAGAGCGAATCACGAAGAAGACAAAATTCCCCATCTGAGAGATGACCTTCCCGCATTTCTTAGTAGATATCAAGGAAATAACACTAGGTGGGATTGCCTTGGGTATCCTGTACAATTTCCTATTCAAAGTAATAATAACACTATGAGGCCTAGACTCATATATAGCATAACGTTTCCATAAATAAGGCTGGCCCAAAATAACATCATAAAATTCGAGAGGAGCAACATCACACAATACCTCGTCTTTGAAGGGATTGATGCGGAACGACAGTCATTACTATTGGCTGACGCGCAGATTGCTTCCTTGGCAGAGCCATCCAATGGTGTAGGGTTGTGGGTGTGGTGTTTTTGACAAGGCCAACCACTTGATGACCTCTGTTGAGATGAGGTTCTTCTGGCTATCGCTATCCATGATGAAGTGCAACGGGGTGCCTTTTACCCACATCTGTGAATGGAAGAGGCGTTCTCCTTCTTCTGGCTCATCTGGTTCATCAAGTTGGAGCTTGGTGGTAGAAACGGTGGCACTGGGTTCCACATTAATGATCCTCCTTCCCCTTTCTGGTTATGGCTCTGATTCAGAGTCTTTCACTTTGGCCACCAACGACTTCTTTGAGTGGCAGTCAACAGTGTTATGCCAAGGGATCTTATTGAAGTCGCACCACTTCTCGGTATCTTTCTTTGTCTTTTAGGTGTCCTTCTTTGCTTGTGGCTTGGATTGGTTATCCTGATACTATCCATCTTTTCTCTATCCTTTATTTTGTGGGTTGGGGCCTTCATTTCCTAGATTTTGTTGTGAGCTTTCCCAGGCACAAATTGTCCCGTCTTTTGTTTGAGCTTCTGCTCGATTTTGACGACATATCGGTAGGCCGCGCCCAAGGATGAGATGTCCAAAAATTTCATTTTAGTATGTATGTATCTATGTAGAGCACCGTGATACTTGAGCACCAGATGTCAATCTGAATCTTTGATACCCAGCTTGGTGCGCAAGGTATGAAAGATAGTCATGAAATCTGGCACTACTTGGTCTCTTTCTTGTCGCACTGTGGTCCATTTGGTATGAAAGAAGTCATAACTTCCAATAAGGTAGTATTGTTCCTTAATAGAATCCTTGAAGGAATCCCAGGTGCTCGTGACTATAAATAGTGAGGGTTCCTCTGTTTCCTTTTTCTCACATAAATTTTCCCACCAATCTTTGACGTGGGGAATGACTTTGAGGAGCATAAAAGTAATTGTTTCTCTATTCGAAAAGTTATGGACAAAAGAATACCCTTATAGTAGATTCAACCACTTGTCTACAACATCTGCATCTATCTGACCTTCAAATATAGGAATATTGAAGTTTATTTGTACCTTGAAGGGGGTGGCTCCTCCGCTCGAAGAATATGTGTCGCCTGTTGGTAGTCGTCGAAGGATTTGCAAGAAACTATCCATCATATCATTCCTTTCTTGTGTGAGGGCTTCCTCAATCAATAGTTTGAAAGGATCTCTTGTCCTGTCATATTTATTTTCTCCTTCCATGAGAGGTCACTTGGGTGTGCGAGAGCTTTTGTTCTCAAGAGAAACAAGCTCGAGACCCAACTCTTTGTACTCCGACCTCGTTGGGGACATGCATTAAGACGACAAGGAGTAGACCGATCTGATACCACTGATCCATATTTTATGAGCAGAATGAAATGACTATATATTATTAACAGGTGCTTAACACAAAATAACAGAGATATAGTAAAACTGGTTTTCTATTCAATAAGGAAATAAGATGAAACTATAAAATGCACTGGAAACAAGCTTGTTGGAATGGTGGCGACTTATCTCTAAGAAGAGATGTGACAGTTGTGCTCATTCGCAAGAAGATGATTACAATGAGGATCTAAAGGCATTTTTACAATAAAAATGAATTCAAAAAACCCTAGACATCCAAAAACCTAACCCTAGGAGATGAAGCGCCAAAAGTCATGTGGGCCCTATTTAGGTAAGTTAGTACATCAACTTCTTGGGGTCGTAACGTTTGCATACGATCTCTGTTTTAGGTGTATGATAGCCCGTTGGAAAGGTATCATTGAGGAGATTCATTTTTGGGGCTCAATCATGCCTTTAGCTATCATTGAGAAGCTTGATCTAGAAAAACCTTCATTTAGTCCCTCAAAATGGCCTCGGAAGTTAAAACTACTAAAAATAGTAAATTGCCAAAATTGTCAGAAAACTATTTTGAGCCAGTTGGAAGAGGTGGGTGGCAATCAATATCCACTTGGATCAAAACCCCACCATTATTTTGAATATTCCCCATCAAAACACATTTTCCATATACCATCTACCTATGTAACTGAGCTTAAAAATGAATCTATGGCATTATATTCTTAACTGACTAAAAGGATGCAACATCCAAGGTCTTCATCAACAGTTTAAATGGGATGGTTTGTAGGGTTGTTCTAGTCGCCAACCACATAGGAAAACTTTGTCTCTTTATATAACCTCCTGTTTTCACCTCCAAATATTGGTACAATGGAATAAGTCATATTCATTTTCATAGTACCTCCTAACATAAATTCCCATGTTCTATTTAGTAGCATACCATAATTAGCAGGCATAACAGCCACAACCACATCCATCATAATGCTCTTAACAGGAAGTTGAGCCAAAGTGACCTCCATGTCCTTGATCATCCCATCACACTTCACTTTTATGGAATCAAAAGAATATAGGTAGTGATATGTATTAGTTTTATCTAATCCCAAATTTTCCATGACTACTTTGGGAATGAAGTTATGTGATGCTCCAAAATCAAGCATACAATTGTGCAACATTTTGTCATGAATATTCAATGTTACATATAAAGGTGCAACATATTCTTCTTTTTCATCTATATGAGACCCCAAAACTATGGTGGGGTAGTCATATTGCATATTGAATGTATTGAGGGTTTTTTTTGGTCCCTTTCCCCACATGAATTTCTCAATTTTTTCATGATATGAAGGATTCTTAGTAAATTCCACCAATGGTGCAGGGATCTTAATTTTAGACAATTATTTTTCAATTTTAAAAGTAGGAACTGATTCCTCAAGTTATTTAACATCTTTTTCTCTTTTAGAAGGTTCCAAAACCTCATTGGCCTTAGGAGAGTCTGAGGTTTCTTTTTCTTTATTTTTTAGTTGACATTGGCTAGGATTCTTAGGTTGAGGCTGAATGTCTTGAATAACTACTTCTTGCCTAGGTATGAAATCATATTTTTTGTGCATTTCAACTTATAAGGCCTCAACAAACATTCTATATTGAACGCAGGACAAATATTATTGGTTTGGTTTATTCTTAGGATTCTGCTTCCTAGGATTTAGAGAATCTTCAGTCATTTTGAATCAGATGCATGGCATTATTCTCATCTTGAAGTAGATGTACCTCCTTTTTCTATTCAACATATTCTTAAACCATGAATTCCTCAACAAGGTTTTTGTCATTGCTGGTCTTTACAAGGGGTTGGATGGGTTGTTCTTCATTTCTTTTTTCCATCCTCATTAATTGCGGATTAAAAGGTCTCCTAAACTGATTAGGGTTTCTCATACCTCCTTATTGAGGGGATTTATTTGCATCACTATTTTCCATCTCAAACCTTGACATGCTATTTCTTAATTTCTTGATTAGTCTAGACATCTATTCCATCCTATCTTGTTGGTAAACTTTGTTTGGATCAGAGGTACCATAGTCTTCTATAGTATTTTTATTTTCTACTCGATCCTATTTTAGTTTCATTTTACCTAATTCAATCATGTTTCCTTCAATGTCTATTGCATCATCCTGCATTATAATCATAGTTGAGGATCTTCTTTCCCTCAACACCATGGAAAAATCAACATTGAATTCTCCAATGTATGTAACTTTGGGTATTAGATGTGAGGGATTTATGTCTCTAGGGATATTGTTATAGATCTTGTTCAATATTCTATTGAAATCAACAATAGGCTCATTATATCTCTTCTTGATTGATCCAAATTCAGTTAGGTAGTATAGGTTTTCCCCTTTTCACCCCCTTGTCTCATAAAAGAAAATTCTATAGCTTTCCATCTATCAATTGAAGCAACATGTAGTTCTCTAAACCATTTCCCAATGTCTCCCTCTAAATTTTGGACAAATAGCCTCATGAAGAAATTTTCATGCTCCACAAATAGGTTGTATATGAAGTCTTGAAAGGAAGCTATTTGTTCCTCAACGAAATGGATTTTTTCTCCATCATATTTGTGTAGGAGGTTCAAGTAATTCTCGAGGATATCATGAACATTTTGGGGTAAATTCAATGGGCCATATCTAGAAGTGACCCAAGGATTTAAAGGTGGTGGGTGTTGGGCTATAATTATGTCCTAAAAACAACCTTACTCTGACATTAATTTATCAAACGAGGATTCATCTTATCTTTCAATAATGTCAGCAAAGTCTATGCACCTATATAATCTCTATGCATCAGTCGAAGATAGGTGTTGGCACAAACATTTTACTTGTTGCCTACGTAGGTTCTTACCTTCCGTTTTCAATAACTCATCCTCCAGAGATGCAACCTATGCTATCTTTGACATGCAGATTTTCTATTCAAATGAACGACACTACCTGCAAAGGGAACAACAATCGTAACAAAGG
Source organism: Picea engelmannii (assembly GCA_009831015.1). Lineage (NCBI taxonomy): Eukaryota > Viridiplantae > Streptophyta > Pinopsida > Pinales > Pinaceae > Picea > Picea engelmannii. Next base: position 23,111 of record WSFP011371083.1, read on the forward strand.
GAACGACTGTTGTTCCATTCAAATGAATGACACTAAAATGTTGAGCCGAACTAATGTTGTATTAATTACGTTGTAGTATTTAATTTGTCAATCCTAGGTTCGTAGGATTACGAGGCACACAAACTATATGTGCAGGACCAAAGTGGAATTAATCTAATCTAACTCTCCTTAAAGCTGACACACACTTTTGAAATGAAATTGCTGAAATCAAATTAATCTAGTAATGGAAAATTACATGAAGGAAAAACAATACAATGTGTGAAGAGTTTAATGAAAAACAACATATATGTGAGCTCACACCAATGAAGTTATCTCAAATTACATTACAAGAATCAAATGACAAATCATCAAACAATAATGAAAGCATGAATCAAACTAAGAATCCCTTTATCCAAAATTACGAAACCCAGACTCTACATAACAATCTAAGACTAATCCAACTTTCTAAGATTCATTCATAGTTATGAAATGGAGAGAGAGCACTCTCTTTTATACATGAGATCCTTGAAGATAAGATAACTATATCATAATTACATATCCACTATTCTCTCAACTACTTCCCAATTATTACAAAATATGATCCCTTCAAATCCTCACACATATCTCTCATATATCTTGGATAAGATATGCCAATCAAATCTCCATGATCTTCTCCTTGGAATAGGATTTGAATAACTATCTCCTTTGAATGGTGGATGAGATATTCGAGAAGTATTTTTGTATTAACTCCTACACATTACAAATCTCACACATTTTTGAGATATATATGAAAAACATGTTGACTTTCTAATATTTAATCACAAATTCCCTTTTAATACTAAAATGAATAAAGTGGAAAATAATAAGGTGAAACCCAAATATATTTATGAAAATGATATCATGAAAGGTTAATGGGGCGATGAAATGTGAAGAATGATGAAGGGAAATGTGGATGAAAATATGACATTTCTTAGTCCCAACTGTGGGGGAGGTTGATTCCTCCCATAGCTTCCTCTACCTAGTCTCTCCATAAGGTTTTGAAAGATGAGGTTATTAGCTTCAAAGGACATAGGAGTAATAGGGTTTTTCAAGAAGGGTCATAGGGAAGAACTTACTTCTTGATACAATTCTAGAGGTAAATTCTATAGATCTATCAAAGGTTTTTTTCTGGGGGGGGGGATTTAAGGAAGAATGCAAACATATAGGTGTATTAAATATATATATATATATATATACAAATTCAACACTTCTATGAATATAAGAAGGATATGTTTCTAAATTAGGGTTACCTGAAGATGATGAGATATCGCATTCCCTAATGTTCCTCCAGGTCACAATCCTTTCTGGATTTAAGAATACTGGAACCTAAATAGGATCATGGTTACTTTTGGTGTATCTACTGGTAGATTCAAAAATTTTATTTTGTGGAGTCGCTAGGTGAAATGTTAACATCCAAATGTTTGAGACTTCTTCACCATCAATGATCTTTTTTTGCGAATCTCATAATGTCATATCCCCGGGGAAAGATATCTTCAAATTTCATTCCCCATAAATGGAACCATTTAGGATGTTATCCCTCAATATGTTCTAGGTTATTATTGGAATGATGTTGAGGAACCCCAGGGTATAAAACACAGGATGAGTCTTAAATCCATATGTGTAGTAAAGTAAATATTGCAAAATTTATTTAGTTTTTTCCTCTCAGCCCTCAAATAGTTTCATCTCAGATAAAAACTCTTGACCCTAAGAGGCATATGTCCACAAGTGTTTCATACAATTAATGTTTAAAGGTAATTTAAGTGGTATATTAGAAGAGAAACAAAATAAGCCTACAAGGCACTACAAAGAATGAATCTTATAGATTATGGAAATAGAATAACATGTTGAGTAATTGATAATTCAACAGTTCTAACATATGTATACGGATCAATAAAACATGCTTCAAATAGTTACACATCCACATATATTCAAATACATGGAGTTACCCTATGCATATCATTTAAATGCATAAATAAATGAAAATAAATTGTCATTTTTTAAGAGGAAATAACTTCCATGCCATGACTATACACCACACAGTAACATTAAATATGTTGCATAACCTCTTGCTTGAGATTTTATTAATGGGATCTAATACAACAATCCAGATGAGGGGTGGATTTACAAGAACACAGATACAAAAAGAATAATAGTTATAGACTGAAGCATAATGTAGGGAATGAATCTCTTGGTGCCTGTTGATTTTACTATCTATCTATGCTTGAAGTTTATGATCTAACCACTTTGGTTGAAAGAGCCTCTTAAATCCCCCGAAGTGTTGAACCTAAGAATGAGTTCCTTTTCTTCCTTTATAGATGTCTTAATTTGTGATAAAACCATTCATTTTATCCAAAACTTCTTCTTGAAATTGGATACAATGATGTTGCCCCTAGTTTTCCAACCAATTTTACCTAGTTTTACCACCAAAGTTTTAACCTATTGATATTGTCATGGGGAGTGTTCTCTTTGTCCAATTCATCTTCTTTCTAGATTATTCTAGGTGAATTGATTGAACCTATGACTATTGTGTTGTACATGTTCAAACTTTGAATAGTTGAGGTCCTCAGATCGCTAAGAGGATGGCTAACCATTTACTCTTAGGCACCACCACTCCATAATGCAGAGCACCATTGACCAACTCTTTGAATCCTTTGCCTCGAGATTTTATAGAGTGTTTGTCGAATTATGAAATTTTACCTTAGGATGGACTATTGAATGCCCTACTTGTAACATCCCCAGTTCTAATCCCCATGAATTATAATGTAATTGTGTAAATGTGAATTAGGTTGCTGAACCGAGGTGTTGGGGAGAAGAGATCGTATTGATTTAATGTGTCCCGGGGCCGAATGGTATGTTATGAACATTGATTAATTAATAAAAGTAATAATAACGGGTTGCGATACAAAAGAGATGAATCATGATGGGGGGATATGATTCCACAAGAGAGAGGGGTCCAAGGGGGAATTATTCATGGGTATTAATCCAACCCACATTCTTGAAATTATTATCTTTGTGTATAACCCTCTATTTGTTGATTGAGTGGATGAGAGAACAATGATTAAAATAATGTAAGAGGGTAAGTGTGAGTGATCACATCCCATAGTTATTGGAGAGCATGGGATGAACTACAATCATCCTTGAGAAGAGTATGAGTCAAACAAGAAAGGAAGAAGAGGGAATTCGTATGTAGGATAGGGACATATTTTACATGCAGATTTTGGGAAGAAAAGGAGCAGTGGAGGGATGGGAAGAGAACCAACTATGGTATACTTGAAGAAAACAATTTTTTGGATGTGTTTTTATGCTAATATAGAGTCATGTGTGTCGGTAAAATGGGTTTGTAAGCCTGTGGTACTATTTCCTGTTGAGGAAATATCTTAGAGCCTTGTAAAGGTTGTTGTGAGAAAATATGAAACAACTGAAAGTTCCTAGAGTTCCCAGGTAAGTGATTCTTAGCCAACCGAATGCACTAGTGGCCCTGATAAATGAAGGGTACATCTCGAGGGACTATGAGTAGTGAAGGGGGTACATTCCTTGGGTAGTGAAGGTTGTGGGAAAAAGAGAGAGCCAGAGGTTTGAAACCACTATGAGACTAGAACCTGGGTTTGGGGTTTCTCTGTGTGGAGAGTGGATAGTTAGTGGACCATATCGCTTTGTGGACTCATAGCCTCAGCTCAGGGGTGGCATTCTAATAAGAGAAAATGATCAGCAATGCCTATGGCTGGAAGGTTCATCCTTCGTTTGCAGCCAGTTGGTTAATCGTTAACATATAAGTGTTTTTGTTATGTTCTTATGTTAAATTATGTTGTGTAAATTACGTTAAATTATGTTTTGTAAATTATGTTAAATTACGTTAACATATACACTGTTAGATGAATTTAGAATTGTAGTATCATTCATATGGTCAAATATGTGTGTGATTTGCGACTGGTAAGCTACAATTATTTACTAAGTTTCCACACACAATGTTTCTCAGCTAGGTGTTGGGTACGTTACATTATGGTATCATATATTCTAGTTCAAAAACCGGGCTTGTATGGGCTCGAACCAAAGAGAATTGGTGAAATTCATTGTTGTAGATTTTTTTTGGACCGATTTGGGGGAAAAACAAAGAATTTAGGGAGAAATCCCCAAATTTATAAGAAAAATGAGTTTGAATGACTCCAGATAGTTTAATAAGGTGGATGGAGTAGAGAAGTGAAGTTGCAGATCAAAATTTGACCTGGAATGGTCGAAATTTGAGTTTTAATGATCGCTTGTAGAGTTACAGGAATAATGGTTGATCGATGGCTAAGATCTCTTTTGAACTCGAGATCAATGACTGGGATTCACTATGATAAATTTAAAAATTCCTAAGGATTCAACCATTTGAATGGTTGATGAGATCAATGACTAGGATTAAATCGGGGGTTGTGAAATGGATTGGATCAATGATTTGTATTCATCGAGGTTTTGGTTTAAAATTTTCTAAGTGTGAGGTTCGACAATAGAATCCATCAATGGCTGATAATCAAATCAGGGATTTCAGAGAACTGTTGTAAATTCGCCAAGAGAAATCGCCAACGACTGATGGAGGAATCAACTGAATCTAACGAAGTATTTTGAATCACTGATAAAAGATGTCGATGGTCGATGGGATGGTGGTCGGAGGTCGGCCAATTTTTGCAACAGTGTTCGAATCAAGCAAGAGAATTCATTGATGCCTGATGCACCAATGGTTTAGCATCGATTGAAGTCAGTGAGGTGTTTAGGTTGTTCAAAGAGAATCAGTTGATGGGCGATGGGGGAAGGAGGATGATAATGAAATAAACCACATGTCATGCCACATCATCATCCACGCGTCATTCCATTTCACCCAATTTGACACCTCAGGATGATGTGTCATGCCACATCATCCTCCACATGTCATCACACATCAGCATCTGCCACATCAGCCAATAGAAGTGGTCGATGGTCGAAGGTCAAATTGGACGATTTGGGAAAGTGTTCGATAGTCATCAGGGATAGTCGATCACCGATGGGATGATGTTTGGGCATCGAAATATTTAGTAGAGAGTTTTTCATTTTCCAAGAAATATCACCGATAGTCGATTTAAGAGTTGTTTAGAAATCGAGTGTCAGGGAAATGGGCTAATGACCGACAGTTGGATCGGTAGCTTTGGAAAAACATTTTTTGAATCCAAAGGATGATACCAATCATTGATGAAAGACAGGTTTAGATAAACAATTATTGTGTATAATGATTTGATATCAACGAATGATATTTAAAGAACTGTTATAGTACTAAAACAATGAATTTTGTGTGAAGTTTTCTGAAATTTTCATATTTTTGAAGGTCATTAACTTGTGGGGCATTTTGAGGCCCTAAAATATATTTTTATAAAGTAAAAACCCAGAAGAAAAGAGTGTATGAAGGTACACTCTGTCTCTGCAACTCAAATGAAATATCTCATATGGAGCTATCTAATGAGTTAAATGGTTCGTGAAACAGAGCTCATGTGAGAAAGTTACAGCCAAAACAGTGAGGGTAAAATTTTGGCACCAATATTACTTCCATAGGGAATAAATCTATACACACGACTCTATTTGGGGCACAAGTGTAGTCGATGAAAATATTATGAACCATAGAAGCTAGTGGTGGAGTCATATTTTGGTTATGGGTACCTGAAAATGTGCAGGAAGAGAAATAAGACACTTGTAGAATACATGTGTAAATTGAGTAAAACAACCTAAACTTCTCTGGACCATAAATTTCAGCCCGAAGCTCAGATTTTAGAAGAAAAATAGTTGTTGGAAAGGTATTGAGGAGTAGAAGACATCTTTCAACCCATAATTTTGATTTGGGAAATCAAATTTCTCATAAATTAATAAATAGAATTCTATAGTAGTAAAATGAGTGGGATTCCAACATGTAGTTGTTGTAACATTTCACTCATAATTCAGATTGACTCATGATTACAGTCGATGAGAAACTATTTCAGGGAGGAATGCATCAAGAAAATCAAAATTTGAATTGGTGCAATGTGTCCTTCATAAATTTATGAAGAAATAACTTGTATTTTGTATGATGAAATGTTTTATGCTATGCATATTTCTAATAGTAATTATTATATAACAGATTTCTTGCAGAATTAGAGGTATACAAAGAAACCTTAGTTATTACATGAGGACTGGAGTTATGGAATATTCCCAAGGATATTATACCCATGAGGAAGTGATCATAGGTATACATGTCATCATGGGGAATGCCGAGACATAGTCAAATGAGAGAAGAGATAGGAAAGAGCTTGTCACTATGAGAAGCCTGCATAGGGAAGTGCAGAGCTAGAGGGATGATAATGAAAAGATTATGAAGGCTCAAGAAGAGATACTTCATAGCTTAAATATGTTTCATAAGTAATTTAAAAAATATTCTGGCACCAACCAAACAACTAGTTCTAGAAAAGTATCAACATCTAGATCCCATAGAAAAAGGGATGATCATGGAAATGACAAGCAGTCAAGAAGCATGAGGAAGTGCCATCATTCTCCAAGGAAGTACACTAGAAGAACTGATGAAATTTTAGGTATAGGAATAATCCCAAGTGTTTCTCCTATTCAGAGGTAAATAAAAAGACCCGAGGCAAACATATTGCAAAGTGAACTTAGGAAAACCAAGCCACCTACTTTCCATGGTGAACATTGGATAGGAAAGAGGTCAAGCTTGTGCAAATGGATGAAGCATCAAAGAACTACAACAGAAAGTGAAGGGAAGGTGTTGCAAGGTTTTCAATGATCTAAATAAAAGAAAATGAATATTAGTACTCAAATGTTATAGTGATTGAATAGCTTTCAAGGGAAGTTCAATAGATATTTCACATAGGGTATGAACCCAACAAGTAAATAATGTCATTGCATGCACAAGAAGCAAGGAGGACTCCATAACCTTGAATATAGAAATATAGTAAAGTAAACAAAGCTTGTTGCAAGAGAAGGAGAAAGGATATCATGAGATGAGGTGTGACTTATGGCTGGATTAGTCATCTCTATGAGAAAGCATGGGAATGTAGGAAGAAGAAATTGTTAGATATGATCTAGCATCTCTTGTCTAAAATTACACAAGAAAGAAATATGCCTCTATTATCAGAGTGCACAGCAAAAGCAAGGTACATGCGCAAATGGAGAATGGTTGAATTTCCATTCGAGCAGGGTGGTATTGAATGGAAAAAAAGTGCTTCATAGCGAATCACTCAATCAAGTGAAGAGAGATATTTAATAATGAGAAAATCCATGGGTGGAAAGGAATATTAGAAAGAAGACATGAAAGAAGTATTTCAGAATATTGAAATGTCAGTCATTGATAATGGTATTCTAAGGCTAGTTTGGTCAATAAAAATGGGAAGTTGTTAATTAAATTCCAGTGTTAATGTTCAACTAGTGTAGTGCATGTTACAACACTATGAATATTGAGAATTTATTCAGAAGATGTTGGGACAAGATTCTTTGCATAAAATTAGTTGCGAGATGGCAACACTAGTGGATCTAGTGGCTGGAAATGAAAAATGGCCAAGTGAGGCTTGGCTAGCGGGCTTAGAATGGGGGCCAGTGGTGCACAATTGAGCATCATAGAAGTGCACGGGGAAGCATGGTTCTACAAAAATTCTAAGACATCCATCTACAACAATAAAGATAAATAATTGATTAATATGAAATATATATGCATTGGAGTGCGTGATAGAATTGATGCACGATGCATAGAATAAAGATAGAATGCATCTACATAAAATAGGCATGAAATAGAAAACGCTTGGTGCTTACTAATGTGTGTTTGTGGATGTATACATGCTTGAACATGGTGGTGGCATGATTATAGACTAAGAGTAGTATGCTGATATATATATATATATATATATATATATATATATATATATATATATATGAGATAATGATGCTATGATATTTGAATAAAACTAATGATGGATTTTGTATCCAGGAAACATGATTATAGAATGACGAGATTGTTTCTTATGGTATCCATCCATATCCATCCATATGAAGACAAATCAGGATGGAGAAAATGTTGACCAATAAAATTAGTGAAGGGGGCTGACGAGCTTCTACAAATGTAAAAATATTAGGAGGTATCAAGTAAATTGGTAACAGC
>ML851237.1:9414-21241 GCA_009831015.1 Picea engelmannii
TTCAAACTTTGAATTTTGAAATTCTGATCCAGGGGATAGATGCGCTGAGCTGAGGCGAGTATGCTGGTGTAGTCAGAATTTTGAAAAACCAACTTTTACCCCCTCAAACTTGATCTGCGGATTTCTGGACTGGTGCTTCTGGTTTTCTGGTACTTTTGGTACTCTGGTTTTCTGGTACTTTGTGAAACTAGGGTTTCACTTTCCGGGAGATCTAGCCACTGAAAAGGTGCGCTGATGGTGACAAATTGATCCTTAGGGGAGGGCGCAACTTTCTAGATAGTTTCAGGGCTGAAAAGATTCACTTTTGAAAAACCTTAATTTGCAGGTATTGCAACAGTGACGTTTTTCCTCTTGCGAAATATGCTTCCTTCAGGTTGGCTCTGAACCCATGTTAATGTTTATGCCATTATTATAGTTCTTTTCATTTCAATAGATAATAGCAACATAAGAACAAGATCACTGAGAAATACACATTCACAAGAGACACAACATTTATCCTGGGAAAACCTCTAGGGGGAAGAAAACCCAGCAAAACTTCCTTAATATAAATAGCCAATACAATGCCAAGAGATCTTATGCTAAAACAGAAAGTCCTCTCCCAAGATATGTGCCACTCTCTCTCTCCTTTGCCGGTAACAGATCAGAACTTGTCTCTCAAACTAAGCAAGTGAGTTGTGTTCAAATGAGGCGCTAGCCTCCTTTATTTATACAAGTTCTGGCACGTGTGAAGTGTCTCTTCACTGGCAGAGCCGACTTCTCAATTTGGGTGGGTAAACCCACCTTTATTATATTTCTGGGTCTTCTTATTAACTGTTGGGGCCGACTTCTTATTCTGCCTATTATAATTGTCTGCTAACCAATCCGCAAAAGGGGATTTGGTCCTATTACAATATCCGACATGATCAATCCACAATGGGGATTGATCCTATAAATAAAATATCAATAATAATAAGAATACTCTTTGCAGTTACATTATTTCAACAACAGAGACGTGACTTTTCATGAAGAAACAACTTTTTGTCGGGCCAGAGAACTTCCATGTGATTCAGGGGAGCAGGAAGCTCCATCTCTTGAATCTTCAGATTCTTCTCTTCCAGATGAGTAGAGAGAGGAGACCTCAGAACTTCTAGTGGATCCCTCAAGAGATACTATTGAGTTTCCTTTAGAGAAACCTTCTATTAAAAGGAAACCAACCTAGTGCCGGGAAATTCTAAAGGAAGTAGAAAAGCATTCAGCTCCTAAGGGCACCTTCAGAGAAAGCAAGAAACTAGATAAGTACTCTAGTCTTATAGCTAAGTTGAATATTGTGATTGATTTAGAACCTTCCACATTCGAAAAAGCCTCCAAACATCAAGTGTGGAAAGATGCTATGATAGAAGAATATGATTCAATTCTAAAGAAAGATGTATGGGCAGTGGTTCCTAGACCTCGTGGAAAATCAATGGTAACTTCCAAATGGCTTTATAAGATAAAGCATGCAACAGATGGCAGTATTGAAAAATACAAGGCTAGATTCCTGGCTCGTGGTTTCTCTCAGAAAGAAGGAATTGACTATGACGAGATCTTTGCTCCAGTTGCCAGATATACTTCCATCAAGATTATTATCTGTCTTGTCGCAGTCTTTGGTTGGAAACTTCACTAGATGGATGTTAAGACTTCTTTTCTTAACGGTGAAGTTGAGCAAGAAGTGTATATCGAACAGCCTGAAGGTTTTGTGATCCATGAGAAAGAATCTCATGTGTGCAAACTCAAGAAAGCCCTGTATGGATTAAAACAAGCTCTGAGAGCTTGGTATGGGAGAATAAAAATATTTCTACAGAGTCTTGGATTCACCAAGAGCATAGAAGATCCCAATCTTTATATAAAGATTGTACAAAATCATCCGGTTATCTTAGTCTTATTGTGGATGATTTGTTCCTCACTGGAGAGGAAAACTTGATAGCTCAAACTAAGAGGGAGCTTTCCGCAGAATTTGAAATGAAAGACTTGGGGCTTATGCATTATTTCTTGGGCTTGGAGGTGTGGCAGAAACCAGGTGAGATCTTTCTCTCACAGAGCAAATATGCAGTTGATGTGCTCCGCAGATTTGGCATGATGGACTGTAAGTCCATGACCACACCAATGATCTCTAACCTAAAGAAATTACAAGATTAGGTTACAAGTTCAGATCCAGAAGACCCCACCTTATATCGGCAGATCATTGGGTCATTGATGTACCTCGTACATACTAGACCGGACATTTGTTATGTAGTAAATGCCCTTAGCCAGTTCATGTGTGAACCGAAGCATATACATATGGTTGTTGTTAAACATATTCTAAGATATGTTCAAGGGACTATAGCCTATGGTCTCAGATACACTTCTAGTGGAGGTGTAATGCTTCATGGATATACAGATTCAGATTGGATGGGCAGTACAGTGGATTGGAAGAGCACTTTCGGATATTGCTTCAGTTTGGGTCAACGATGATCTCCTGGTCCAACAGGAAACAGGGCTCCATAGCTCAGAGCATTGCAGAAGCAGAATACATTGTTGTAAGTGCTGCTAGCAGAGAAGCAGTGTGGCTCAGGAAGCTACTTTTACACTTGTTCAGTGTAGAGCTAGAACCCACAGTCATCCACTATGATGACCAAAGTTGTATAAAGCTCTCTGAGAATCCAGTGTTTCACGATAGGTCGAAGCACATTGAGATGAGATATCACTATGCCCGGGACATGATGCAGACGAACATTCTCAGTATTCAGTATGTTCCAACGACAGAACAGACGACAGATATTTTGACCAAGCCATTGTCCTTGACAAACTTTGTGTACATTCGAGACAAGCTTGTTGTTTCTGAGAATGCCTCTCTTGCTGAGAGGGAGTGTTGAATTTAATGCAGTTGCAAGAGCTATTATCCTGAAGGATGGCATAAGACCCTAGTTGTGGACTAGGGCCCCCAATACACTCCTAGGGTTCTTGGTCTGGGACCAAGCAGTTAGAGCCATGGTAAAAGACCCTTGTGAGGGCCCCCAGTAGATGACTGGGGTTCTTGGTTTGGGATCAAGCAGTAAAGACCCTAGATGCATTCTAGGGCCCCTGGATGTGTTCCAGGGAATCCTTGCCCTGAGCTTGGATTGATCCTTGGATGTATTCCTTGGTGGTTGATATAAGTCCCTAGAAATGTCTAGGGCCCTTGGATGTGTTCCAGGGAACCCATGCCTAAAGCATGGGTTGATCCTTGGTCTTGTACCTTGGTGAATAAGACCCCAGATATGTTTTGGGGCAATCTGCTCTTTGACCAGGTAGATCTTGGTGCAATACCAAGATGTGTTGAAGTGTGATCCTCTTCCTCTCTCCCAGGATGATCCATAGGACCTAGGAGAGACTATGAAGATGGGCATGACCACATTGTGTGATGTACCCCTTATGCAGTGATGATAAAGTTTATTGGTCACCTTGAGAATCATATGGACATGTTTTGCCACTAAGAAAACCCATTTTCCCTTCCTAACCCTTTGTTTGATCTTCACCCTTTGGTTTTTGAGTTTGGGTATGAATGGGGTTTGTATTTTTGTTTTAAGGCTTAGTGATGATTAAATTAGAAATATTAATTAATATTTAATATGACACATTAATTTAATATTTATATTAAATAATATGTCACTATATTAATTATTATTTTATTAACCTAAGCCCTAGCCTAAAACTATAAATAAAACCCTTCCCTCACTATTCCCATACACTCACCCACTCTCTCCTCATCTAAGTGGCGGATAGCTCTGAGTTTTTATTCCTTGTTGAGTTGCGGCCTCCTTGACTGTTCAGTTCGGCTCACTTATCTTTATGCTAGAGGGTGGTTCTAGGTGTTGGGTTGCTGTTTATGCCCTTGCTGGGCTGATTGCTGCTGCCAGGTCTCCCTTASTACATCAGATCTGCTCTTTTGTGAAGCYGGCCACCCTTCTACTCARACGCTACCTTCATTCAAGCAGCTGGCCTCTCCTATCTCTGTGTAAAGTCCTTGTGACAGAGCTGTTGGTCTCCTTTGAAGGCTGCCRCCTACCTCTGTGTACAGATCTGAAATTAATGTGGGCCACGGCTGTCCTATCACTTGCTGTCACACCTTYTTTAGCTGGCCAATCCCTCTAYGTGTGTGGCTGAGACAAGGGWTTACTGTTCAAGATATCAGTTTGGGATTCTTGTCTTTTCTTTGGGGTTTTTCTGTTGTGGAAAARCATTCTCATATTCTCTTTGACAGAGATCTAACCCTTAGTGGTTGATCTATGAGCCCAAAACTAGATCTGAGCATAATTCAGAGGGATACATCTCACTTGTGTGCCTAGCTCTTCCTTCATTGCACAAGAGGTAAAATTCAGAGGTAAAGTTCAGTTGCTTTATTACTTCAGTTTGATTTATTTGTTTAAACTCAGATCTACTAATTGGTATGCTCAGAAATATTTAATGTTCTAGATCTATGACTGTTGTACTCAAATCTACTAGCTTGCATACTCAGGAATAATTGTTTGGTTCAGATCTACTAGTTTGCATGCTCAGAAATATTTTATTGTTTTAGATCTAATTATTGTTTTCAGATCTACTGTATTTCTCTTGTACCTCTGATCAGAAATTTTATTTAGATCTATTGTTTACTTGCTGATCTAGCGAACAGATTTTTGAAAAGTATTTTTTCTGTTATTTTTCCCTATTTCTAACAAGAAGAAAACTAGATTCAACATAAAGGGTATGACATCCTATGGACAAGGACAATTAATTTTCAGGTAGAGTATTTCTTACACATGCTGCAGACACGTGGACTGCAGAATCACAGGTGAGGGAGTGGGCAACATGAGAGCACAGCTTGATATAGCAGTCATTTCTATAGTATGGTTTCATTTGGAGTTCTGCAATGTAACTACAGCATTCCTTAACAGATGAGCAAAGTTTCTCGTAAGTCTACTTAAATTCTTTACTAATTTCTTCATGACAAGAATGCACATTCTAACCCAATCTATTCAAGGTGCTCTACTATCCAATGTTATCAAAACTAGTTGGACCAACCAGACTGAAACCAGCCAGTCTGGACTGGTTCACACCATAAGAGGGACCAAACTGGACCAGTAGGCCAGCTCCATCCCAAACAGGCCGGTTCTGATTTCGAATGGTCCTCAAAAAGCCAGGTCCTACCCACACGCCATCATGTCCAAAAAACTGAAAAATCAAGCAAAAAACAGAAAAGAAGGCTCTGCATGCTATATACAATGAGCAAACTTTGCATATTTGGTGTGTAATGGTTTGGATTTACATTGATGTGCATGGATATATGTCCAGTCCTGGACTGACCCTTGGTCAGTTCTGGTTGTGGTTAGATTGTTACTATCTTTTTGTGTAGAACTTAGTGGTGCACATATGCTTTCTCTTGTTGAGACTGGAAACTGAGAAGACACTGTTCTTTCTAAAACTCGTTTTTTTATTAGAATGACAATTTGAAGAAATCAAAAGGGATTTTGGTCGAGATACATACAGACATGAAAGAGTTATTTATGCTACCCTATTAGACATCCTTGAACCCCACATCAGACAGTAGTGTACACAAATGACCTTCGAGGTCTCATCTTCCATATTTTTGTATGGACCTTAGTGATTCTCTTATGATTTCGCTCATGTCATGAATCTATCAAGACAATTCTTAATTGAATTTTGGATGAAGACAGAAATAAACACAACTTCCAGCAGTTTACGCAAGCACAATAGACTCAACCCTGCACTTTTCTTCAAAATTAAATGTTTGTGATTTTTCATTTCTGGTTTGAACTTTGAATAGTAAAAGGCCTTGCTATGATTTGTCAATTCTTATTTGGAAATAACTAATGTTTCTGTCTTAGAAAAAGGAAACAAATGCTGAGGAAATATTTGGCATCCTTGGGCCTTTATTGCAAAATTCAAAATTACTGTTGTAAAGATTGGAAACTGTACAATTTATACCTTAGTAAGCCATTTCATTACCTGGAACAGGTGGTAGGAATCCTTTACTGGAAAGCCAAGGAGGTCTTCTGCCCAGACTTTCAGCTTTGCTCCTAACAGGTGCCTCTTTCCTAGCTCTTGGATCCATTATCTCAATGGACTGAGACTCTTCTTCTGAACCCTTTTAATAAGAATACCTATGTAGAATCAGTAAAGAGAAAAGAACTTCGATAACAAGCCGTTCAATCCTCAAACCAATCGTGCAAGTTCTAATTTCGGATTTGATTTATAGTTACAGGTCCATGTACAGGTGAATGAAAGGCATACATTATGGAATATGCAATTTGTGCAAAGATATTTTTGGGTTTTGTTAAAATATGAAAAATCAAACACAAACATTTGTCTCGTTGACTGAATTATGTCATTACTAAAATTGCATGAAAATAGAATATTCAAAGCATATAAACATAAATGGATGTGCATCATTTCAGGAAAGACAGATTTGTTAAATTAATTAAATAAAAGTACCCAGGACAAGTGTTCCTCATCACCTAGGCGCCTAGGGGTGAGAAACTGTCCAAAAGAGGTCTCTAGAAATTAATTTTATGAGAGATAAAATTAAATGTGACATTTGGAATTTTGTGAGCGAAAATGAAAAGTCATGACTCTTCAGTTTCCTCCACTAAGTCTACTTAGAGACTAAGGCGCCCTCATTCATTCATTCCAAGAGTATGAGAGAGCAAGAGCTTGAGAGAGTCGAGCTGGGAGAGAGACCACATGAGCAGATTGTGGCATGAATTCCAAGGCAGTTTATGAGCACAGAAATCGAGGCAAAGTACAGTGCAGCAGTGAGACCATATTGTACAGATTTCTGAATATAGAAATCGAGAAAAAGTACAGCAGCAGCAGTGAGACCATATTGTACAGATTTCTGGGCACAGAAATCGAGGAGCAGTTTTGGCACTATTTTCTATGCTGAGTTTATGCACGGAAAACGAGATAAGTGTGTATTAATTATTGAAGATGACTGCCGTAAATATCTCTCATTTCTCTGAATAATAAAAGCCTCTCTCTCTCATTGGTTTTTCCCTTTGTGGGTTTTTCTAGGGTCTGAATTTGTAGACCAAATCTCTGTGTTGAATTTTCTGTGTGTGATTTATTTCTGGTTCAAGTGTTGTAGCAGACTTCTTGTGCTTCAGTTCTGAGCATTTAATTTCATGCTTACTAATTTGCAGTAATAAATGTGCAATGTGGGTTGGGAATTTAACTATGTGTCTCAGTGAGACTTGAAACTGGGTTGGGGTCTGAAAGTTTTACATGGTATCAGAGTTGGTTAGAGAATAACAGAAATATTTCAGCCATTAAAGTCAGAGATTTTTCTGAGAAGAGGTACTTCACCTGGCAGATTTTTTTGGACTTGAATTTTAGTTGAGAGGGTCATGGCCACCGGTTTGAGGATTGAGGACAGATTTGATGGGGCTGTTAATTTCAGCCCATGGAAGGAGAGAATCACACTGATACTGCAGAAAAATGAGTTGTGGTATATTGTGGAGAACACACAAACGAGTCCTGTGATTGTTCCTACATATGCTACTCTTTTGGCAGCATACACCAAGAAGAATATCAAGGCCAAAAGAATTATCCTTGATGCCATCAAGGACCATGTGATTCCACATGTGAACGGGAAATCCAATGCCTATGAGATGTGGGATTCGTTAACCAAGCTTTACTAGAGTTCCAATGAAAATAGGAAGATGGTGTTGAGGGAGAAACCGAAGGGCATCAAGATGACCAAAGTTGAAAATGTCACCACATACCTTACTAAAATCACTCAAGTAAGGGATGATCTTGCAGCCGTTGGGGAGGTTGTTGCTGACAGTGAACTTGTGAGAACTGCTTTGAATGGGTTGACCAAACAATGGATTGTCTTCGTGGAAGGCATTGTGGCAAGGGCGAATCTTCCCAAGTGGGGTCATCTTTGGGATGACTTCATTTAGGAGGAAACTCGAAGAGGATATGTGCTTGGTAGTTCATCCATTGGTAATGAGGAGGAGAATGTGGCTCTTGCAACTAAAGGCAAGAGCAGGTCCAAGAAGGGTTCCAAGGGAGGGAACAAGCAGAAAGGTGAAGGGAAGAAAGACATGAGCAAAGTCAAGTGCTTTGCTTGCCATCAATTTGGGCACTATGCTGGATAGTGCCCTAACAAGAAGAAGAAACAGGTTGCAGCTTCAGCGGAGGTGGAAGAGTTTACTCACAGGTTCGAGAAGGAGCATTCTTTGACTGCTTGTCCCTCATCTAGCGCATATTCCACTTGTATTTGGTACATTGACAGTGGTGCCTCCCGCCATATGACAGGAGTTCGTGAGTACTTTACTGAGTTTGCAGCGATTGTAAACCAGGAGGTGGTACTTGGAGATGACTCGGTGGTCAGAGCAGTTGGGTGTGGGACTGTATCATTTCAGAGGGAGTCTCTACCTCCCATGTTGTTGAGAGATGTCTATATGTTCTGGGACTGAAGAAGAACTTGGTGTCAGTTTCCACTATTGAGGATAGGGGGTGTTATCCCTGATTTCTAGGGATAACTAGGAGATCATGTCTCGAGGCCCACAAGTGCTAGACATGGAGTACCAAGAGCAGGATTGACTTGAGCATGGCCCTGGAGGGCCCATGTTTCTTCTTCTTCATCAGACTTGTCCTGTCAGCAGCAACAACATCCATCACTTTCGGCTTGGACTTGTATCAGAGAAGACTCTTGCTCCATGAGGTAATTGGTCCAGGTATCATGGTATGTGTCATATTTGATCATTATAACCTTCAGATATATGCATCAAATTCCTTTCATTGCTGACGACTGCTTGGATCTTACATTAACCCACTTGACCATGGTTGGAGGGATTGACAGTTGACAGGGTACCCTAGCAAGCTTGTACCCATAGGTTTTGGTTAGCCACTAGGGGGGATTTTGAAGGGCCATCATCCTCTCTCATCATATCATCACTCTTACATCTTATCTCCCATTCATCTATCCCATTCCCCTAGTCCCGACATTAGGATGACCTATTTGTGGGGTTACACCTTATCTTGTGGGAAGAAGGGGCTAAAGGCCCAGGAGGTAAAAGCAGTTGGTAAGAGATAAAAGCCATAAAAAAATAAAACCTAGAGATGCCTCACCCAGGGATCCCCGAGAAGGTAATAAAAAGCCTCTCGACAAGAAACAAGAGGGACCCGAAGAAAAATGACAAAACAAGACCTAGCCAAGAGGATGGGGGGTCTCATCACGAGCCAACCCATTATGTTCATGGGTACCTAGCAGTATGACATTGCCATTATCTGGTTACCACGCCAGGGCAGTGACCTTTGGTTGCATGGCCAAGGGAAAGGGGGTCTCATCACGAGCTAGCCTTATCATCTCTATGAAAGTACTTGTGGGTAACACTGTCAGCTCTGGTCACCACGCCAAGGCAGTGTCTTCTAGTTAGATCTTGAAATAAAAAGAAAGAAAAAGTAATAAAGAAAAGAAAGAATAAAGGCAATAAAGGGCATGGAAAGAATTGCATCCATGACAGGTACAGCTCACCTTCTACAAAGGCACCCACGGATAATATCACCCCTGTCTTTCACTCTACCTGTATAGAGAACCCATGGCAGAGAAGGGGATCTTTGTTGGGTATAGAGAGACTTCAAAGGCTTTCCATATATACATCCCTTCCTTGAGGAAGATAGTTTTGAGAAGGGATGTGAGATTTGAGGAGGATGGAGCCTTTAGGAAGTCACAAGGCACTGAGAGGGGTGAGCAGTCATCACCTTAGATTCAAGTGAGTCCACAACAGACTTCAGTGACATAGAGTTCAGGTCCACTTGTTTCGGTGACGATTGGACCACAAGTTACAGGGCCATAGATGTCAGGATCACAGGTTACTGGTCCACAGGTTTCAAGATCAATTTCTCCAGATTCTACTTCAGGTTCACAATCTTCAGGTGATGGGATTGAGTGGGGAGAGTCCCCTTCACGGGACACTACTTCAGAGAGGAGGAAGCCCAAGTGGCTTCGGGACACTTTGAGGGAGGCACAGGGTTCAGTGGGGAATCCCAGGCAGGCTGTTAGGGAGAGTAAACCTCCAGAGAGGTTTTGCAGCTATCTTGCGATGGTGAGCAGCATTAGAGAGTCTGAGCCTTCCACCTTTGAGGAGGTAGTTGATCGGGAGGTTTGGAGAGATGCCATGATGGAAGAGTGCAATTCCATCATGAAAAATGATGTTTGGGAGGTGGTTCCTAGACCCAAGGAGAAGTCAGTGGTGACTTCCAAGTGGCTATACAAAATCAAGTATGATTATGATGGCAGCATTGAGAAGTACAAGGCTCGGTTCGTGGTTCGAGGCTTCTCACAAGTAGAGGGAGTTGATTATGATGATACCTTTGCTCCAGTAGCTAGATACACCTTGATCAAGGCAGTGATCTCCATTGCAACAGAGATGGGTTGGAAAATCCATCAGATGGATGTGAAGACCGCATTTCTGAATGGTCTTGTTGACCGCCTATTCAACTAGGGGGTCAACTCCATGTGCCATGAAGAGATGCATCATCAGATGCTAATATGTCGAAGACAGTTTGGTTCTACTGGGCAATTTTAGCCTCCAACACATATTTTTGTAAATGGAATTTCTGCACCCCTGCGTGGGTTAATAATGTAATAGGTCTGCATGGGTCATAGTTAGGTCAGTTACCTTGGGATTTATTCATTAGGAGAGTTCCTTTCATCAAGGGTTTTTAATCCTCAGGTTATTAATTGGGCTTTTCAGCCTTATTATGTTCCCTTGAGTTTTTCCCTCCCACCAGCAATAATTCCTCCAAAGTGGTGAAAGGCGTTCTAATGGGGTTATCTTCTGGTAGCTATTGTTTAGGAATGATGTAAATGACCATGTATGACATCTTAGAAAGTTTTGAGGAATTCCGTCGAGTCTAGATAGGTTTCTTTTAATTATTTAAATTTTCCTAAGGTTGAAGGTTTAATTATTTAATTAACTAATTGTTTTTGAGCAAATATTGTAAAAACTAGGTCCTTGGGTTTTTGATAGGGGTATTTGTGCTCAAAAGAAATGGAATGAGACCCCCTACACCCTTGGACCAAGTTTCAGCTCAGTCGGACAACTTTTGTTAGGTGTTTGTCCACCAGGAGTCTCAATCAGTCAAAACAACAATTTTAATTGCTAAGTCATGACATAGGTAAAATGTCATTTTTGTAATTTATAAGCAAATGGATGAAAGTAATGATGGAAAAGGTGAGAGAGATTTTTCCTAACCTTTTCCAACCCTCATATCACCCCCTCACCTAGCCATTAAGCAAAAACGTCACTTTTCCTAGAGTGGTGTGCCTCCCTTCTAGAAAGTCTCAAAAAAGTGAAATAATAATAAAAAAATTAATGGGAGACTTATTATATCCCTTGGTGTGCCTCCCTAGACCCTACAACTCATCATTTAACTTGTCAAAGCCTTGCCAACTCACTCCAACTCATTTCCACTTCATCCATCCATGCCAAAACCTAACTTGCAACAACCCTAAAAGTGTTTTTTCTTTGATGTGTGACACTTGTAACTCATCCAAGAGGGGTAGCTTTGCCTTCCCAAGTATAAATAGAGCCTCCCCTCACTCATTTCCTCACCATATCTTGAGCTACTGTTATGCTATTGGATGTTTCCTTCATCTCTCTCTCTCTCTCTCTCTCTCTCTCTCTTGTTCATTGTGTTTCCTTCTATTTTGCTCTTGAGAGTGTTGGAGCAACATGTTGCTGCAAGACTCTCCTCTTGAGTAATAAAAAGGCTTTGGAGGATTTGAAGAAACAAAGAGTATTCTCGTTGCTTCTTGCTACTATTGAGGTGATCTTGTTCT
>ML851239.1:26319-56898 GCA_009831015.1 Picea engelmannii
GGGGGGGGGCGGGGGGGGTGAATCAGTCGTTACCGTGCTTAAACAACTATGCTTCTTTTGAAATCTTTACAAGGCACTCAATGATGATCACAATAATGCAGAGAAATAAACAAAGGCACATTCAACATCAGTCACATATATGAGAACGATAAAGATAGATAATTCCCGAGGAAACCCATACAGGGTAAAAACCTCTTTTTCTTTATATGATAAGTATTATCTACATTCTTTACATTATCATACATATGAGCACCAACTCATTGTGAGGCTACAACCTCTGGTTTTTCAATCTGCAACTTGCTGAGAGCACCGAATCTCTGTTTTCTCTAGAACCCACTAGAAGGAAGCACCAACCCCCTGGTTTCTCTAGCACCAACTAGAAGGAAGCACCAACTCCCTAGTTTCTCTAGCACCAACTAGAAGGAAGCACCAACTCCCTGGTTTCTCTAGCACCAACTCCATGTGTTCAAGCACCCACTTGAACCTTTGAGGACACCAGTCCTCCCTAGCACCTCCCAACCACCCTGAATAATAAATTATTTGTTACTGAAAATTATTACAACGATATAAAATTATTCAATGGCTTACCAGCCATGTTGTTGTTTTGTTACGTTGCTCTGGCCTGTCTGCATCACTGTCTTCTACACACCCCTTTCACTTTATGTTCTTCTTCCTTTTATACTCTCTGCACCATATCCCTTTGATGCAACCTTCCTCTACCACCTACACCGTTGGATTGATTCCATGGGATTTTGCATTCATTTTGGCATTTCGGCATTCGACAATTCGACATTCGTGTGACCATGCATCTCGATATTCCCAGTTGTGATCCCCGAAACCGAGCTTGGTTGCTCTAGATCTTTCCTCCATCTCTCATTGATATGACCAAGGGCAGTGACCACAGCCTTATGCATAAGGCACTTTCGTGATTTCGCATTTCATGAGTCTGGAGATGAGGCATCTCGACTCACCAACTCGCAATCCTCGATACCCCGAAATGGCGTGGGATCAACGATCCCGATCAACACTTGATCTGACGGCTCAGATCATTTCGCGATTTCGCATATCACAATTTAAACATTCCTGTGGTGAATGTTCTTGATGCTTCCAACTCCCGATCTGCAACACTCTGAAAGGGAGTCAGATCAATGGTCCACATAACCCCCAAATATGGACGGTTGACAGGATTTCGGCGTTTCGCAATTCGGCATTTCGGGACTCCTGATGCTGAGAGTTTCTTAACATCTCTATCTCCCGATTTTCAAAACTCCGAAGTGGTGTAAACCTGCTGACGTCACACATGTTGAATACCTGCCACATGTCACCCTGATTTGTGACTTACATGTGCCTTAAATGTTTAATCAGTATGACACTTGTCATTACCTGGTTGTGCCACATGTTCCTAGCTGACATGGTTTGCTGACGCGAGTCGGATCAACGGTCCAGATCACATCTTAATCTGACGGCTGCGATTAAATCGCAATATCGCATATCCTGATTTCAGGATTCCTGTGGTTATTATTCTTTGACATCTTCAACTCTCGATCCGTGAAAATCCAAAATGGAGTTGGATCAACGGTGCAGATCACATCTTGATCTGATGGTTGTGGTTAAGTCACGATTTTGCATATCGCGATTTCGAGAGGTTAGGGAACCCCGTTCCTTTGACTCTCTAGTTAGTGAAATGTTGATCTGTGTCCACGTGTCCTGCCTGAAGATGGAAGGTCCTCCTTCATTTTGGATTTTGTAAGCCCTCTACTCCTTGCACTTTAAAGAACATGCAGGTTCTCCTCGATCCAACGGTGGTCGGACCCTGCGCTCGGATCTAACGCCCGAGATCTATCCTCCATATCTATGCGCTCCTCTTGTCTACATTGAGATCTAACAGTCATCGGGAATTCGGGATGGGATCGAATGATCACCAACGCTTCTCCTCCAAGCTTACGCATCCTCCTTACTTGGAAGAATTTCTAAGTGTCAAAGGCCTCAACCTTTGATCCACCTGTGATCCTAAGTACGCTATCTCCCTTGAGCTTTAGCCACGATTTAACCTCATCCCTGGTGCACACCTACGCACTGCATTCAACTCTGCATTAATTCCTCCTGAGCTTACTTTGTTCCTTTTTTTCCATCGATGCACACTTTGATCTTGCCATCAATGACAAGCGCATACTGCCTATATAGCATGCCAACCATCCTCTGCACTATCTCTTCTGATCTTATCGATCTTGCTCTGCAGCATCTTCCCAAACTACTTTTGATGCTCGTCTGTTACATTCTTCCTATACTCATGCCATCTTCACTGTTGTACTTGCCATCAATGACAAGCATACGCTACCTGTTAAACATTTTCCAACAATATCATGTTGTATGTGCTTTGAAAATCTGATCTCTTCTTCGCACAATTGCACTTAGGGCACACACTTCTATCACACTCTATGATCAAAAATCACTAAGTGTTGAGCTAACTCATGATTTCCGCACTTTATAGACCCGGTCAAAAAAAAAATTCACTTTTTATGTGCATTTGCGCTGAGTCCAATTTTTCCTCCGTGTTGTCTTTCTATGTTGTCGCAGTAATTGTTGCGCGTGACTTTTTTTCCACTTTCTTGTTGTTCAACCAACTTCTGCCTCTTTTGTGTTTTTCTTCTTCTTTTATTTTTGTATTCCTTTTTCTAATTTTTCTCCTTTTTATTTTTTTTTATCAGTTTATTTTCTTAATGTCTACTTTAGTACACTATATACATGACTTTCTTATTGTGTTGTAAATTTTAAGAGTTAGTAGGTCAACTATCCCGGTACAACTTCATTCGACTGTCGTTGACCATTCCTTTCAGTTTTGTTCCTCCCAAATCCTTTAGTTGCACAGATCCCCCATATATGACAATATTTACTTCATATGGTCCTGGCTAATGCATTTTGAACTTACCAGGATGTTGCAAAAAATTGTTTTCATAGAGAAGAACTAGGTTTCCCTCCTTAAAGCTCTTCTTTATAATGTGTCTGTCATGCCATGCTTTGTCCCTTTCTTTTTATACTTCCTGGTGAAATCCTGTCAGAATCTTGTCCTCTTCCATTTACATTAGTTGATTTAACCTCTCATGCCTTGCACCTCTTTCTGACATATTGGTAATTGTTGTTACACGTAGACTGGGTATGAGAAATTCTAACGGAACTAGTACTTCTTGTCCATACACCAATATGAATGGTGTTCGTCCTATCAACATTTTTTATGTAGTCCTGTATTCCCATAGAACTGTTGATATTTTCAATTCCCAATCATCCCTGTTAACATTGCATATCTTAGTCAAAGCATTTTCCAAAATTCTATTGAAATCTTTTATTGTTTCATTTTCCAAAGGATGATATGGTGTACTCTTTTGGTGATAGAATTCAAACTCCTCAGTCATATCCTTGATGGTATTATTAATAAAATGAGTGGCCTGGTCACTCATCAAAATCCCGGGACACCCAAATCTGGTGACCACCTACTCAAATAAGAAGTGTGTTTTTGTTTTTGCACTGCAATCTTTGACTGGTGTTGCTTCTGCCCATCTGGTTAAGTATTTGGTCGCAATAATGATATATCTGGCTCCTAACCTTCTAGCTGGTGGATTAATAGGTATGAAAAAATCTATTTCCCATTTGTCAAATACCTGCAGAGTTACTTGTGGTCTTAGGGGCATCTCATCTCTCATGTTGGGTTTGCCAACCCTCTGATAGACATCATAGTTCTGGAAATATTCCTTGGCATATTTATGAACAGTTGGCCACCATAGTCATGTGCGCAATACCATTTTTGTGGTATCTTTTCCTACATAGTGTCCTTCAACTATACTTTCATGAGATTCTGCAAAAACCTTGGGTCATTCATATTCCAATACACACCTTCTCAAAATGTTGTTTGAGCCCATCTTGTATAAATGACCTGCATTGAGTTGATAGTCTACAGCTCTAACTACTAGTTTTTTCTTCTGCGCAGTACTAACCTCATGTGATGAAACTCATGTACTTAAGTATTCAATGATATCAACGAAGTATTCATCAACTACCTGTACTAAAAATAATTGTGCATCAGGGAAGTTGTCTTCTAAGTTAGTAGGTTCTTCTCCATTGGTTACCCATGACAGGTGATCAGGTCCTACATTCATCTTCCCTAGTTTGACTATTACTTCAAAATTGAATTCTTGGAATGATAACAACCATCTACATATCCTATCCCCCCCCCAACACTAGCTTGTTGACTAGATACTTGAGGGCAGAATGATCTGTGAACATTTTAAAATGTGTACCCAATAAATAGAGTGTGAATTTCTGAAGTGAATATACCATGGCTAGGCCTTCTCTTTCTATGGTGTTGTAATTATGCTCAGATTTTGACAACTTCCTACTTGCGAAGACTATAGGATGGTCTAATTCCCCTACTCCTGTCTATGCCAAAAATTTTCCAAGTGTTATTGCTAATGCATCTACATGCACATGAAATGTCTTTTCCCAATATGGAAATACTAATATAGGTGTTGTCACCATCTTTTCCTTTAGAGTGTCCAATCCTTGCTAACAATCCTCATTCCACTGAAATTTGGCGTCCTTCTTTAACAATTTTTTCATTGGTGTAGTAATCTACGCATACCCCTTTATAAAATTCGTGTAGTAGCTTGCATGTCCCAGTGTGGCTCTTAACTAGCGCACTAACTTTGGTGGTGGTAAATTCACAATGACTGCAATCTTAGCAAGGTCAACCAGTAAGCCTTATTTTCACATTATATGTCCCAACAATATCCCAAAAGGTGTACCAAAAATGCATTTCTTGATGTTTAATGATATCTGACATTGCATGCATCTTTCCAACATTAGTCTTAAAACTTCTACATGGTCTTTCAAATGACTATAAACAGTCCAGTCATCCAGATATACTTCTAGAAACTAATATATGGATTCCTTAAAAGTAGCTATGACTACCCTTGAAAATATAACTAGTGCATTATTCAATCCAAAGGGCATGACTGTATATTGGTAGGATCCCCATTCTATAAAAAAAAGTAGTCTTATATTTGTCTTCTAGAGCTATTTTGATCTGATGGTAACCTGAAAATCCATATGTGAATGAATATGCTTCCTGGCCTCCCACATTCTCCAAGACCTCATCTGTAAAAGGGGTAGGGAAAGGGTCATGTAAGCAAGAATCATTGAGTTTACTCAAATCTACACAAATCCTTACCCCCCCTTATTTTTTTCCTGAACTACCATGGGACTAATCCACTCAGATTCCTCTACTTGTTCTATAATGCCARCTTCCAACATTCRGTCAATTTCTGCTTTTACTTTCTGATTATGCACTAGATTCAACCTATAARGTCTTTGTTTTACARGTCTAGCCTCGGTTTGAGGGGTATCTTCATCTCACCTAGCTCCCCTACTATKCCTTTCATATCTATAAAGGTTGTTGGAAATAGGTTATWKTATTTGCGCAGTAACTCTATTATCCTTTCTAGTGTTTKCTCATCCAGTAGTCTCCAATACTTGCCATTTTAGGATTTTYGTTCGTCCCAATGTTGACTTTCTTGACTTTGATAGGTGCAACAATTGCCTATGAATCCAGAGATGGACCTTCCACCTCTCTCTCTCCTTCAATCTTGGTGATATGAATGTTGTGTGGATCATCTTCATCTGGTGCTTCCTCCTYRACAYGATAACATGAGAGTAACTCTTTGACTGTCTGTATGTTCTGTTKTTGATATTATGTTATGATTTCAACCTCTGGTTCATAAAACAATATCACTCCCCTTATCAGCTTCAGWGCTGAATCATTGTTGGGGTTCTCATGCTCGAACAAGAAGGTTACTACAAAATTCGGTTGTAATCATGTCCATTTTGTAGTGCCTCTGCGCATATCTTGGTCTATGTACCAGTTCCCCGAGATCCCTTCCAATGTATGAATAAAGTGATGAGGCCATTACTCTAGTGGTTTCATCCTCCATTGTGTTTTTCACTTATCCAAGTGTTCGACTGGTGTTCCTCTCCCATCATACTTCTAAACTATATTTCCCCCCCTGTTATGCACCAAATATAATGCACAGTAGTCATTTACACTGATACCAATCTTGCATTGTTTCTTTGTGTGCACCCCGCCATCTTGCAGGTGTTTCCTTGAGTGCAATTTCCAGGGCTAAGAGCCTCTGATTTTCCAAAACCTTCTCCTCATATTATTTCAAGAATCCATCTAATTCGTTTAGCCCATGAAAACTGGGAGGTTCCCTTATCTCTGTACCCACCCATTTTACTACGCAATATATTCTTTCGCACCTTCTTGTGGAGACTTCATGTAGTCGTTGTTGCCAATTCTCCAAACATGTGTCTGAGTCCAAAGCACATGATGTAGTGATTCTCCAGCTAAGTACCCCATTTTTAGTGGGGTTGACATAATATTCTTCTCCTGCAGTGGGTCTGTACAATTGGTTTATTTCTTCCAGATCCGAACAAGTTAGCTCTACAAACATTTCTCCTTCTAAAGGATACGATGGTGCAATAACTCTATATTCGCCTGATTCAAGATTCATTTTCCTTGTCTTAAGTTTGATCACAACCTATTTATCAAATTCCCAATCCAATCCAACTAATGTTGGGTAAGGTTTTGTACCATCTACTATCTCAATCACTTCAAAATCTACCATAGTGCGCACTCCATGCAAATCTATTGCCACGCCTTTAAGACTTCCAATTGGTAACACTCTGTGTTGATTTTCTAGTTTCAATTGTACATGTGAATAGCCTAATGTGGTTTCTCCCATACACTGTCATGTCTTCTTAGGAGATACATTTACCTCAGAGCCTAAATCCAGTATAATATCTCCCTTGTTGAAATCTTCAATGTTGGCATTTAGCCTAAATTCTTTGCTTCTCCTTCTTCTTGTATGGAGATGATTGATTGTTTTCTTCTCTAACTTTCCTTCTACCTTTGTGTTGCATATTTCAAGCAGATTTTTTAAGAGCTTAATAGATGATGGATCATTATATAACTTAACACAGGATTGTTGAAAAGTCTTTATGGTACTTACTTGCTCTAAAGGTTGTCCTTTACTGGTATGGTCCATTGAAGATGGCATCTGGTACATTGGTGGGTCCTGAGTTTGCTACACAACTTATGTAGAAGCGAAATTATGCTTGAGAAGCTCATGTATGGCCTCCTTAAATGTTTCATTTTCTTTCTATGCGTCAAACTGCTTTTGTGGCTCAGTATTCTTCTTTACCCATTGGTGTTGAGTTGGATCTTGTTTTGTTGCATCAACTCCTATCTTGGATCCTCCTCAAGTGACTATATTGATGTTTTTCACGTCCTCTTTGGCTTCTGCAGAAATCCACTGGACATTTTGGTTGTTCTAGCTCTTTTTTTACTGGATCTTTCCCAAGAGTGTTGGGCAGTCTTCTGTGTCATTCTCTTCTAAGAAACAATACATACATGTAGTCGTTGGAAGTGGAAAATCCCTTTCATAATGTCCTAGTTGTTGGCAGTTGTGGCACACTACTGGTCCTCTGCCTCGTCCAAATCCTCCTCTCCCTTATCCTCCACCTATGTATCCACCTCGATCTCCTTACGGTACGTTGTATTCGAGTACCTGGTTATATTGTGCGGGGTTATATTATGGTTGTGCGTTGTTGTACTACTGTTGCACATTGTTGTACTGTGGATTTTTATTGTTGTATGGTGGTGGCACTTGGTTAAAATGAGGTGAAAATTACCTTGCCATCATCTCTACTTTCACCATGTAACTGTCTGAAGTTATTTCTCTCATTAGTTCCAACATTCTACAATCCTTATCATCATGACCCACTGATTTGCAAAAATTGCAATATGAACTTTTTGGTACTATCTTATACTTCTGCATCATTGGAAAATGATTGGATCATGCACATGCATCTTGAAAATATCACACCATGGTCCTCCTGTTGGCAAGGGGTTCGATGCCCCTATTGCCAAGTATTGCGCAAAAGTTGGACATTTGTTCTTATGATGTCCTTTTGTCCTACATAGTGTACACCAAACAACTTCTCTTTTCTCTTTTCCCTTCTTTTGGTTCAGTTGAAAGGTTAGATTCTTCAAATCCTCCTTCAGCTGATCTATTGATGGATTTGTCTGTTGATACTAGTTCTCTTCCAGTTGCAAGGCTTCCTAAAGAGCCTCTACCTGAGTTTGGAAATTTTGTTGTCTCAAAGGATACTTCAAGTGTGGTAATAGTGAGTTCACAAATAAGTGCCTATGTTGCATGTCAGTAATTGCATATTTTAACTTACCTTTCATAAGTTTGAACCTCTAAACTCACTTGGTTTCTGCCTAATGTCAATCATTTCATTCATGTACTGGTCTTTTGAGCTTGGCCTCTGAAAATCGTTTACCAATAGTTTTTTCACGTATGTGATAGTCTTTGGTACTCCTTGTGGATTGTCTACATCCAGGCTCATGTACCAATCCAACGCATGGTATCTTAGTGTGATAGATAACTGCATGATATTTGTATCCTCATATGTGATCTTCTTTGCTTCCCAAATCTTCTCACAGATGAATAAATTTTTTTCAGGGTCCTTTGATGCCTCTCCCCGAAATTCTGGTAATCTGATTGTGGGATCTTGTCCTTCCATTTTTAACTTTGTTGAACTACTGCCTCCGCACGCTGTAGATAATTGAGTGTTACTTCCTAAACTTTCTCCCCCAGTTTATTTTCCTTGATTGTACCCCTCTCATGTTTCTCTTTTTCCACTAAAATTTGGTTGTCTAAACGTTGGTGTTCTTTCAGGTGTATTAGTTGCACATGGGGTTGTAGGTTCCACACTGACGGTGATCTCGATTGGAGTTTTGCCTTTTTTTCCTGACCCTAGACCTCTTGTTTTTATTTCATATGTTGCGCATAGGATTTCCTCAATCTACTCCACAACTTGAAGATCCTCTTCCTCTTCTTCATTGCTTTCCAAGCCCTCTCTGTTGGCTATGGCTCTCTTCTTGTTATTCATATTATATTGGTAAGGTATTTTGTTGCACGTATTTCCATATTTTTCCATTATCTTCTTTATATGGTCCTCTTCCATCATGATTGGGTCTGTGACCTCCTTATTATTTCCCTCATCCATCTCCCTGTCCATATCTCAACCTCTTTTCAGTGCTTCCCTTCCCCCATGCACGTAGGGAAGTTTAGCTATCTGATTCCATGGTCATCACACCTTTATCATATGATAAAATCTTGATTGAATTATACAACGATATGATGTACCTACCTCTGGGTCCCTTTAGAAAATCCTACTCTGAAACGGTGTAGGACTTCACGTATCTATTGTAAATTCGGTGATAAACCCTGCAACAATATTGTCTAACCATAAATCTATTACGCGCATGAATTTTTTATTAACTTTTTGTAACTGCATGATATCCACATGATTTCACTCTAATTGTCTAAACCGGTTCGCAGGGTGGTTTTCCTTCAACCTCAATAACCACTCCTGCAACAGATGCAGAAAATCACAGAAAAATACATCATGCAAGTCACTAAGCACATAATTTTCAAGATACTTGCGCGTTGTCAACTTAGGGTTTTTGTTGTCCTTCTACACAAACTCGATTTCCTTTGTTCTCAACCATCTTCGCTTTTGTTGGATTCCATGGGATAAAAATTCCATTCTATACTTTCATCCTTCACACTTTTTTTCCACCGATCCCATCCACTCAATCCTGTGCAGTTCCAGTCGGCAACGGAACCATTTGTGGTTACTTGGGTTGACCCAGGTTCTTATCTCAAGCAGTTTTGCAACAAAACCCTCTAAACTATTGGCCCTCCTGGAAAACCAGAAGGAAACACTACACATAGGGTGCACAATGCAGTCTCACCTGAGATAACTTTTATGGGGGGCTACAATGCTCACGTGTTTGCATTCTAGGAATGAGTGGGGATTGTGGTTGGCTTCTTTTCCTTATACAGTATCATTATTAATCACTCATTTACTTCTATGATTCATTCATATTTAAACCTATTCATGCATGTTGTTATAACTAATTTTAACCATTCCTTATTGAGATAATGATTAACAGAATAGTAAAAGAAGTCACTAACAAACACATAGAACATAATATTTTACCTTGGTTCACCCCCTCCTGGGGCTACCTCCACAAAGATATGGCTTCTCTGCTCTTTTATTTATTCTGCTACAAAATCTTGCACTGTTTGCATTACATATTTAGTATTAAAATCAAAATGAGGGTAAGTACCCTCTGGGAGGCAAACTATATCACACCAGGCTCCTCAACCTGTGACCTAACCCTTAAAGACTAGATTAATTCACTCTACCACAAAACTTATTACAATCAAAGGCTCCCAACCAACTAACTCTCAATAATCAACTGACCAACCTTGACCTAGATCTCCTAGGTCCTTATTTATACTAATTTATAGGCTTATAGTCGTTACAATCTTTGCAAAAAACCCTAACCCTAGCATAGTTAGGCTTGTCTACATGCGCGCCATGTTGCTTTTCCTCCTGCATGCTACTTTTCCTTCTTTTTTTTGCATGTTTATTTCCTACCACTTGATGCACATGCTCCAAAAATGGACATATTCACAAAACATATCTTTCTCCCCAAAATAGTCCTACACCCAAAATAGACTTTCTTCCCACAATAGGCTTGCACCAAAATATACTTTATTCCCACAATAGGCATGCACCAACAGTCGCTCAAACTCTTTAATACTTATCATTGTGAGCAAGGCATAACATATTTTGATGTACTCTATCACCGTATGTTCTCTCTCCTTACGTTGATTTTTCCATCTCGTGTACTAGCCATCATAATTTCCAATAAGGTAGTATTTCTCCTTGACGACATCAACAAAAGCCACCCAAGTGGGTTCTGGCCCAAAAATTGCAGACTCATCTCTGGTATGTTGCTCATAGTAAGTTTCCCACCAATCTATGACATGGGGAAGAGCTTTAAGGAGCATGAAGATAAATTTTCACCGTTGGAAAATTTTTGGACAGAGGAATAACCCTCTAGCAGACTTAACCATTTTTCCAAAGCGTCGACCTCTATCTGGATTTCAAATAAAGGAATATCAAAGTTAACTTGTACCTTGAACGATGTTTCACCTTCTAAGTGATTGTTGGTTGAAGGTGTCACCGTCGTTGTTGGCAGTCATTGAAGATCCGGATGAAATTATCCATCATCTTGTTCCTTTGTTGCGCGAGGGATTCCTCAACCAATAGTTTGATAGGATGTGATCAATTGTCTCTCTTTTCTTCTACCATGGGAGGTCACTTGGGTTGGCGAGAGCGGTTGTCCTTAAGAGAAACTAGCTTGAGACCCAACTCTCTATACCTTGACCTCATCTAGGACATGCACTAAGAAATGACAAGGAACAAATTGTTCTAATACCACTGATCTAGATTATATTGAGAACGATATGAAGGAAAAGATATAAGAAGGAAACACACAAAGATATTGCAAGAAACAAAGTACTACAATTAAACTCATATTCTATTAATGATTGTTTTAAATACAAAATACTATAWAATGAAAAGCACACAAGCTAGCTAGAATCGTGATAGCTTATCTATGAAGATAGAGATGCGACAACTACACTCATTCRCAAKAAGTTAGTTGCAAAGAGGCCAAAAATGCMTTTTAACATAAAGCATCAATGAGAAAACCCTAAACATCCAAAACCATAACCACATCAGAAATTTTTAGCCGAGGAGTACACATTGTGAATGGCTCAGTACATGCCTTTGGTGATCTACTAGAAGCTACCATGTCAAAAAAAAATGTCATTTAGGGCCTCAAAAYGACCCTGAAAGTTTGGGACCCAAAAAMTGGTAGAAAAACTGCTAAGATGTGAAACCATTCTAAATTAGTGGAATAGGTGAGTGGCCACTAGTATCCACCTGGATCACACATGGAATCTTTCACTTGAAGATGATAAATGGCAATTCTTGCTTTAAGGTTTGATGAGTAATTGTACAAATCAAAACACTTTCTCATGCCCAACAACCATACTTCAAAATATTCACCCTTCCTATGATCTCCATCAAACATTGGTGGCTTGAAAGTTGAGCTTCCTAAGTTCTCCTTGCAAAATATCTAACTCAAGCCTTCCCCTTTGATACCTGACATGAGACATATTGAGACTGCTCTCTATTTCAAAAAATGCATGTTCTCTCCTAGCTAAATGTCTAGATGAATGATGATGTCTACTAATGTTTCTTGAGTGCCTATAACCTCTATAATCATCCCTCCTATCATGAGCTCTATGCTCCGCTACATGCCCTACATTGGCTACATGTCTTTTATTGGACTCCTTATCGATTTACCTCTGCAAATTGTTCAAACTTTGTAGCAGTTGAGCATTAATTTGATTATGCTCTTCTTGGGTTCTTATCAACATTTCATTATATACTCTTTAGATTTTCACTTCCATCTTTAAACTCTTCATAGTCTCTCCTAGCTCTATTGGCTCTACCCTGCTTCTATACCCATTGGACTATGTTTCTTCTTTTCCCATTGTAATATTTAATCCTGTAACTTTATCTTCATGGTTGTAATATCTATGTGCATCCTCCATATCTCTATTCCCTGTATTGAACTTGATATGTTCTACATGTACCCCTAACTCTACAAAATGTGAAAGTAACCATTGTCATTAGAAATTATGCATAATGTAAAATTTTCATTAATTAGGCTATAGGTCCTTCTTCATCTCAATTTATGAAGAACACTTATGTACCAATCCAAATTCCAAGCCTTTAGAAATATTCTCCTCTAAATCATCTTTCCAATGACTGCACTCATGTCTCATCTTGAGTTCTAAGCTGAAAGTTATGGATTTTTGAAATTAGCAATATTTGACCCACCCCACTTTTTTTGCACTTGTCTCACTAGTACAATTAACCTCATAGGATAACTTCTTTCATTTGTCGCAGAAAATCTACTAAAAACCAGGAAAAATTTTGTATTGGCACAAATAGTAATCATGATGGTGAGCATGTTGAAATTTTATTGCTAGACTAACTGCAGTAAATAATTAGGACCTCAAGAAGAATAACCAAGCACAGATAACACAAAAAATGGGTCTACTCGCATAACCATAGGTAATACTCTTTCATTACCACCCAACCATAGGCATCCTCAAGTGCCACCCCCGAGCAGAGCAAGAGACTTTCTACAAAAATATATCCAAGAGAAACTCACCCAAATACAAAGATATATGTTGTTATATAAATGCCTCTGATTAGGCCGAATTATGTTTCCTCGGACTAGTATTCCTATGGATTCCTCGGATGTGTTAGGAGGGAAAGTTGTTGTGTTTCAAATGAGAATGACTCACATGTTTTTTTATATTATTTCATTACAATGAAGGGACACACCTTTTCACTTTCACAATAGAGCCGACTTGTGCAACTTGCATATTAATTTGTCTTTACATAATAGGGTCGACTTGTATAAGTTACATATAAATTACTTTCATAAGAGGGTTGACTTATTCCCTTGTCTCTCATTGCTAGAGAGGGGTTTTCTCTTCTTAGGATATCAATCTGTAGGAGGTCTCTTGGAGGTTAATACCTCCCACAACTACCAAAAACATCAACACTCCCTCTCAGCTAGGGAGGTATTCTTAGTGATGCTTACTCCTGGTCCTCATAGACTCTCAGGCTATACCATGGTCCTCTGGCCATGACACGGTCTTGCAGACCATGTTATTGGTAGCATCTCCTCGTCACACACTATTTCTCCAATGTGGACCTTTTCCATCTTCTAGGGCCTCTTCTCCACTAGAATGACACTAGGGTCTCATCACCACTTAGTGTACTAAGGGCCTCATTACCACATGACATATCTCATCAAGGAACAACGGTCTCCAAGGGTTGTTGGGCACCAACCCAGATGAATGTTCTCCCAACCTGTTAGGGTTGTTGGGAACCAGGTGAACATTCTCCCAACCATATGACCATCAAGTCTCCAAGGGTTACTAGGCACCAACCCAGATGGATATTCCCAACCCCTAAGGGTTTCTAGCCAGTGGAATATCCTCACAATTGCTTGGAAACCTCAACCACTTGATATTTTCCTCACAAACGTCACACATGGCTCATCCCATGTGGACACATCAACACATGGCTCATTCCATGTGGACCTATAGAGGCTCCTCCCTCTAGAAACACTAGGGTCTATCCCATAGTGTGACGTCATGGGTATACTCCCCATGATGTGTCCTCTAGTGCTCAACCACTAGGGACATCACTCTCATAGATCAAATCGATTAATTCCATAGGAGTATGAACTAGAGAGCCATCTCAAGTCAACTCAACTCAATTCAGAGGAGTAAGATAGGAGACCAAATACAAGTAAACTCAACTGAGTTTAGAGGAGTATGACTCATATCATAGATCAACTCAACTAAGTCCATAGGAGTATGATCTCACCTATCACATAGGTGTCCTCACAGATCAACTCAACTCAGTCCAAAGGAGTACAATCTAGAGAATGTCTCAGGAAGCTGTAATCATCAACCCTCCCTCTCAATGAGGGAGGCATCATGCCAAGTCTCTCATGGAAGTACTCAAACTTTGTCCTGGCAAGAATCTTGTAATAGACAAAAGTCTATGTTTGTATTAAAATGTATTTTAGACAGATGTATTATAAAATATATATATTTATAGAATGAATTTAGTGTCCCATGTTACAATGAGGGCCCTGCTTATATAGTATGCAAGGTGCCCATTCACATGAAGAGTCGTGTCTCTTTGATAAGACACATCCTTACATCTTTTCATAATATAATTATATATCATTATTGTTGTGAGTGGGAAATCCCTCTACGGATTAGCACATAGGGTTTTAATATGCATGTAGAAAAGACCTAAAGACTCCTACTTTCTACCGTCGTCCTGAACCTAATCCCCATTATTCTTAAGAAAATACATAGTTAAGAAGATCAAGTGAGAATACCTTATTTTGGGTGTTTGATGTCGATCCTTCTTTACGCTTGATCTCCGTTTGACTGTAGCTCTCCTCCCAAGTCTGACCTGCATTCACACAAGATAAACAAAGAAATCCACATGCATTTGATAT
This sequence comes from Picea engelmannii, assembly GCA_009831015.1. Taxonomy (NCBI): domain Eukaryota; kingdom Viridiplantae; phylum Streptophyta; class Pinopsida; order Pinales; family Pinaceae; genus Picea; species Picea engelmannii. Next base: position 41,426 of record ML851239.1, read on the forward strand.
ATAGATTAACGGGTTAGAGATTCAATCAACATATGTGCAATAAACCATGAAAACCTCATATGGTGGGACGGGAAAAGTATCTCTTTATTATTAACTTCAACAAATAAACTTACAATGATGAAGCCGTCCACTGCTCCATGAACCTGGTCCTGGGCTCCTCTTCAACTGTCCTCCAACTTCTTTTCTCTATATTTCTCTTTGCATGAGGATGTCTAAAGGGTTGGGACAAAGGGAATGTGCAATCGGGTATAGTTTCTTTACTATGATTCTCCTCTTCCAAATGGGACCCTTAACCCTTCTTTTATAGTCTAGAAGAAGCTAGGTATTTGGACAAACCCTTGGCCATGCATGGCCAGAAGGTTTAGTTAACTCACCTAAAGTTGTGTGTTTCGTCGGCAACTTTCCTTTTTTCATGCTTTTGTAGGTACACGCGGGTTGTTTTGGGTCAGCAAGCATATACACGCATGCAGTAATAGAGCAGGGTGTGTGGGCCTTTATAAAAAGTGTTTTTAAGAAGAGTTGTTCAGCAGTGCTTTAGCAAAGAAGGAATCTGAGATGGCCTGATGCCAGGTAAGCACGTATGGTGCAAATTAGGGTTATAACATATGCCCCCTAATGTGTGAGGTCAGAAGAGAATCTGATGGCCAAAATACATTACAAATCTTTACTGATGTGTTGAACAAGTGAGCCCAGGGACCAGATATTGGGAGGCATCGTTTGCAAAAAATAACAATTGTCTCACCGAGGCGAGCATACCCATGCTCAGGATAGAATAAAATCATGGATACCAATCAACTAAACTGTAGATCCATGTCGTATAACTATATAAAGTGTAGTTGTGAACAATACACAACAGAGCTACATCTCGAAATAAAAAAGATATACATATAGAGTATCCATCTTCTTAGAAGCTGATAAGGCCTGATGGCTGGAGATGAGATCTCGAGCAACAACTTCAAAATCTTCAAAACTCGAGTAGGAGTGTAATATGAGTGTACGACTTCACTACCCAGAGGTCTTCGATGGCTCGTCGGTCATGGACTTGGAGAATCTTGATGATTAGACTAAAGGCTTCACTGATTTTGAACAAAGACTTGATTGGACGTTCAGGATGGTCGGGTATGAGGGCAAGAGACAAACTACAGAGGGGTCGACTCAGGCTTGGTAACAACTTCCCTTGGACAAAAACATGACAAATGATGAAACTCAGGCAGCATGGCATTAACATAAGTTTATGAGGCAGGAGGCAACGCAAACTCTCCATATGTTTGGAAGAATAACCAAACAGAGGAGGACACAGCTCTATGTAGTGAGAACGACTTCCTAAGGTCGTATTAAATCCCAGAGTTTCACGAACAAATAGACATATGTGCTTTATCCAAGGGAGACTTATTGTGCTGTCAATAACGAAAATACTTTCCCCTTCCTCTTTTTGGGGTATATTTGATTTTTTTGTCTTTTTCAATGATTTTTTGGAAAAAAGAATAAAAGAATGTTACATTACAATGGAGGAACAAGTGTTACAAACATACAAGTTCAAGGCGCAAGGACAAGACTGATGTTCAGAACAATGATACTCAGGAAAAATCCTCCGGGGGCCAAAGGTGTTAAGACGCAGAGGCAAAGTGCTACAAGGCTTGTGTATAAGGTATGCTTCAGATGGTTCAGTTGAGAGCAACATGGAGCCGAAATTTAGACCAAAGATGAAGGTATGCAAATGCGGTTAACAAAACACACAATGGTAACATCCTTCGATGTAAGTTTAACGAGCCCAGAGAAGGTAAGCTCGGCAGTTTTTCATATTTAGAGAGTCTGAAAAAACATAAAAGGAGACTCCATTGGGGTACCTTTTTCTAAGGTAGTCTAGTTGGTTCGAAAAAGGGGTACACTAGCACCGACAAGACATCTATTCAAAACCATTTTAACGAGTGTGATAAAGACAAGATCACTCGGCCATTTTATCATTTTTAAGGAGTCTGAAAAAAGCTTAACTATGGACTTCGTCAGGAATTTTCTTTTGGACCAGTTTAACGAGTGTGAAAGAATAAGGTCACTCAACGATCTTTTCAATTTTAGGGAGTCTGAAAAGATCTTAACTATGGACTCTGTGGGGGTTCCTTTTTCGTAAATTTAGTCCCTCGGGCCCGAAAAAGGATTAAAATGATACCTGAGAGTACTCTTCTAGAGAACTGAAGTTCCATAGAGTATACCTTTGTTCATACAGTTGACCGTCCAGACCGAAAAAAGGGGTAAACTACCGCCGGACAGATGTGACTTCAAATTTCAGTTTAACGAGCGTGAAAGGCCACAAGATTGCTCGATAATATTTTCATGTTTAGAGGGTCTGAAAAGGGCTTAAAAGAAGACCCATTATGTATTTTGGAAGCCTCGAGGGTGAGTTCATGAGTGAAAAGGAATCATGCAAATGAGGCTCAAACTCGTAATTAGGAAAAACAACAAGGACTCACGAGCCTACAGTGATTAGAGACAGCATGGACACCATAATGAAACCAGGATCTACCTAGGGCATCCATGTTCCAGTAAGCTCTACCACCAACTTGTGACACTTCTAAAGCAACAATGATGGTTTTGTGTCGCAACTTGACGGGATCGATCCTATGGCGAAGGTATAAAGACAACGAGATACAAAAGTCAAGGAGGAAACCTATCCTACATACTCAAGTTGATCATCTGATATTTTTCCACGGACCGTCAAAAGTTGCCCAAAACTCCAAAAAATTGTCCCGATACCCGATCATACCCCTCCAATGCAACTCCTTAATCACTCTAAATGGTTTTTGTTTTAAAAAAAATGATAAGGGGGACCAAAAAAGTGATAAAAAGAGGCCAAAAAGTCTATAAATAGAAGCTGACAGCTCATTATCACCATTATTGATTTGGAAATTGACTCTGGAGCCAAAAAAAAACCTGTGATAAAAGTGGTGATTCTGGGAGCTACAGTGGACGAAACGACCATCTGTCTAGACCAAGTAAGTACAAACTCTCTTATCTTGCAATTTAAATCTTTATTTTTGCTTTGGGTTCCATGTTTTGGGGGGGTGTCGACCTTCAAAAGGTCGGTCCTAGGTCCACGCGGGCTATCTTATGACAGGCCGCATGTACATTCGAGCAGAGTAAAAACTGCACATGTGTACATGAGACTGTCAGCATTACAGCCCGCGTGGACCCCCTTATTGAATGAACAAAGTTTAAAAAACAAAGGTTAACCCTCCTGAACCTTGATGTTTTGCAGGATGTATGTTCACTGGAGAGAAAGAGAGCATGAAGAGGTTATTGAGTTGGTCAGGGAAGACCCCAATGTTGTGGTTGCCTTGATGCAATGTGGGTTTCTCAAGTTCTTCTTATGTCCTTTTATGTGGGCACAACCTAGGCTACTGAATGCCTTGGTTAATTATTGGCATCTAGATGCAGAGGTGTTTATGTTAGAGGGGCGGTCATTGGTGCCCACGACAGAGGATATATATTTTTTGACTGGCCTCTCTAGGAGAGGGGAACCAGTCAACTTCTGGACATTTCCTTTAGGGCCACATAACATAGAGGAATTGATAGGACTTTACTGTGAAGCTAGTACAGACTGCTTGAGCTCACAAGTGCCCATAAGCAAGATTACTGACTTATCGCTGTAGGCGATTGTGTTTCTTATTTGGTGGATTACTGGTTCTGCGGCTCTACATCAGGCATCCCGTGCACAGATGAACTGTGCAGTCCAGTGCTTAAATGTGCAAATATTTGACTGGAGCACAACATTGTTAGATTGCATGAAGAGGCAGTTGATAGATTGTCAGTCATAGACACAGAGGAACTTCGGGTTTGGGACCATTCTATGCTCTTTCTTCTTTGAAAGAGTTCCTAGCTTCAATCCTCGAGTAATGGTATGAGGACATCAGGCCTCTCTGCCTGCACTTTGTAGATGGGCAGTGTTACTGCCACGACAGGGTGGTGGAAGGACCAATGAGTCCTTCGACGATGATTTATTCGCTTGGTTGTCGCAACAGATCCTAGTTATAAGGGATTACCCCTACGTTGGGATTGATTTCTCGAGAGATCCTGAGATTCCAATACCTACTCGTGAGGAGGGAGGAGAGATGGGTAAGTTTACATCATTGTTTTATTTTTATTTATTATATTTTTTTTTGTGAAACATATGTAATTTTTATGTTATTTTTTGTTATATATCATTTTTTGTATACTAGAGCATTTGATGAAAACGTGTTTGTTGTGTGCAGATGCGGGGCCAGTGCGGCCTGCAGACTATGCGAGGAATAGGCATCATCCTCGGCCAAGAGCCGCACCCGCCGCCGCCGAGAGACCAGCAGTAGCAAGAGAGATTCCAGCCAAGGAGTCTGAGAGGGTGTTGAGACGAATCGAGTGAAACTTTACCGTGCTCACCCTCACAGTCCCTATGGTAGAGATTGAGGACCTGTCACCATCCATGCAGCCTCATGTAGTGGGGGCACCATGGACCTGGGTCTGTTTGTTTCGGCATTTGGAAAACGTTGTTGATCAGTACAACAGGGCTCGCAGGCCCTGACCTTAGTTAGACTTTTTACGTGCTGATAGCACTACTTGTATATATTTTTTGAGGGCATAAGCCCCGTGACTCATTATTGGTCGTATTTTTGAGGCACTTGCATCCACCTATGTACTCTGGTGACTATGATGTTATATATGGATTTTTATGTCTTTTTGTGTCTTATGGATCCTTTTTGTAAAAAATGTATTTACATGTTTATGTGTGTGTCCTTTCATATGTGTGCAAGATGCCAATCTAAAATTTGATTAGCTAGAGTATCTGTAATTTGGTTTAATCTCTTAGGAACGTGAAAATATGTAATATAATCAAAGCTTCATTCTAAGAGATGTACCCTAAGGAATCGTCGGTGTAAAGTCGGATCATGAACACGGTAGACTCGATTTAACTTAGACACAACCAGCTAAGCGTCGAGATAAACCCGGAGATGAGAGATATCAAATGACAAGGTGTCACGAAGCAACTCAATAACTGCACTATACTCGACAACATTATTTGTGGTGTCACCTAAGAATATACCTCCGGAAGATAATAATTGGCCTCGAGGTGAAAAAATTACCCAAGCTGCGGAGGCAAGCCTCCGAGTGTGTCGGCTAGCACCGCCCGCATACCCAATGAACACCTTGGATTCACTTGACATATACCACAATGACGAAAGATACATCAAAAATGACACGTCCATAACACTAAAAGAAAACTAGAAAGTAATAGTACAAATACTATACATATGTTACAAAAAGTTACCCATGGTGACCTACCTATGAGTAATACTTCTTGAGGTAGAGTCCATTTCTAGGCTCTGCCAAAGAATTCCCTTCACAGTCAACCAGACGATAAGTGCCCTTCTTTAGAACATCTCTTATGATGAAAGGTCCGAACCACATGGGTTTGAATTTTCCTACCCCCAGGGGGTCCTTATTTTGGTCATAGACCAGGACAAGGTCGCCTTCAGAAAAAATATGAGGACAAACGAACCTATCATATTGACACTTGAATTTATGTTTGTGAGCTTTGTTGACCAAGGCCGCATCATGATGCTACTCAAGGTATAATAACCGCTCTTCGAGTGGAGAAGTGTCTAGCAATAATTGTACTGCTAACTTTAGGGACAAGAACTAACATTCGATAGGCAAGACTGCTTCCAGCCCGTAAATGAGTTGAAAAGGTGAGAAACCAGTTGCAGTCTTAACAGATGTTCAGTAAGCCCATAATGTTGAGTATAACATCAAATGCCAATTTGACCTGACTGAGTTGATCATTCGTTGTAGTATGGCCTTAAGAGATTTATTCACAGCTTCCACCTGACCATTTTCTTGGGGTAGTAGGGTGACGAATGTTCTTGATGTAACCCCAGCTTTGACGTTAACTCGATCATCATCTAGTTCTGAAAGTGACTTCCATGGTCAATGACAATGTCCCTCAGGACGTCGAACCTTGCTATTATCTGGTTGAATAAAAAGAGAGTTGCAGTCTCTCCATCATATTTAAACGTTGGCATAGCTTCGAACCACTTCGTGAAGTAGTCTACGGCTACGATGATGTAACGGGGCCCCCTTGTTGACAGAGGGTTGCATGTAGTGTAATCAATCCCCCACTTGGTGAAGGGACCAACTGTGATGACAGGAAACATGGGAGCGGGATGTTCCCTCATCTTCCGAGAGAAGATCTGGCACGGGTGGCACTTCTTGACCGATTCGATACAATCTTTGATTAGTGTCGGCCAGAAGTAACCTTCTCGTAGAATCTTTTGGGTTGTTTCCAACCCAGAAAAATGACCGCCACATTCTCTGGTATGGCAATCGTTAAGCACGATAACTTCTTCTTCGTGAGTTAGACATCGGCGTAGGATGTAGTCTACATATATCTGATACAATGTATCATCGAGTATGAGATAATTCTTAGCCTGATGGTGTATGCGTCGACGCTCATCATGAGAAGCAGAGGTGGGGCACTTCAAAGTCTGGAGATAGATAAGTATATCTCCATACCAGGGATCCAAAGAGGTGATAAAAAACATAACTCCTCTGATAAGCGACTCTTCGAGCACAAAATCACCTGACTCAACCGGAAGTTCCGAAATAAGTTCTGTGAAGACCAGTGACTTTTTGGATTTTGCTAAAACGAAATCTAAGTCAAACTCCTGGAGGACGACTATCCATCTACTGATATTTCTTCCTATTACCTGTCGTGTCAACATGTACTGGAATGGATTCACGACAACAATGACGGTGGTCTTGCGAAACAGAACATAAAGACAGAAATGTTGAACAGCATGAACTGCTACCAATGCAAGTTTTTCGATATGAGAATAGTTCCAGTCCTATGAGGCCTCAGCTCAGGTAATAAATCATATATTCTAAGAATAAGTCATCCTCCTAAACCAAGACCATGCCAATGGTTGACTCTGCTGCAACCAGGTATAATAAGAAATCTTTGTTATAGTTAGGTGGTCGAAGCAAAGGGGCAATCGTGAGGCCATGTTTCAATGCATTGAAAGAGTGTTGAGTGGCATCGTCCCAATGAAAAGGAACGTCTTTCTTCAGTAATCGCATAAATTCCTTTGTGATCTCTGCATAGTTGGTGATGAAACGTATTAAAAAGTTTGCCTTTCCCTGTAGACTCTGAAGTTGAAGGATTGTGCATGGGGGGGGGGGGGTTTGGCAACTGAATTATTGCCTCAACCTTGAGAGGATCGACCATGATCCCTGTTGTTATACTATGAAACCTAACAAATGTCCTGACGTTACGCAAAAGTTGCACTTGTTTGGGTTCAAGCGAATCTGAAAGTAGCGACAATGCTCAAAGATAAGTCGGAGGTGTGTGGGATGATCCATTCTCTTGTGAGATCGAGATGCTAAATCATCTAAATAGGCCTCAACTATATGCTTGAGGTCATGGAAAGCAAAAGACATGGCCCGCTGAAAGGTCACTCCAGCATTTTTGAGACCAAAAGGCATCTTACGATACGTGAATGTACCCCAAGGACAGAAGAATGTCATTTTGTGTTGGTCTTTGGGTTTAATTTGTATTTGGTTATATCCTGAAAAACCGTCCATGAAAGAGAAGGCCTCGCAACCCGCACATTCATCAGTTATCTGGTCGATGAATGGTGTGGGGAAATTATCATTGGGACAGTCCTTGTTTAAATCATGGAAGTCTGTACATACACAAATCATGCTTTTTTTTTATTGACTGGCACGGGGTTTGACACCCATTAGGTCAAATGGATAGGATAGATAAAACCAACTTTTAGAAGTTTCTCAACTTCAACCTTAATGTTTGTTGCTTTCCTCGGGTTAACTGGACAAAGCTTCTGTCGGATAGGCTTGGCATCTGGATAAGTTGTGATTTCATGTTCGACTATTTTTGGATCAATGCCTGGCATTTCCTCGTAAGACCAAGCAAAAACGTCATGGAATTCTTAAAAAAGATCTGTGTAGATTTGAATCTCTCCGGGGGAGAAGTCAGCTCCGATGAAAACATTCTCCAAGACGCAAGGGGTTCTGGAGATATTGATCGGTATGGTTTCAATGATGGTTTCCATATTACCCTCAGCATAGACCTCATGTGTAGCTAAGGGATTAATAGGACAAGACCTATCTCTAGTCATAGTCAAGGTGAATTCTCCAGCCTCAATTCTACTTAAGTTTGGGAGGAAGTATGATCTATGATGAAGATCATCCCAGGGTTTGTCCAGACTAGTCATTGCTTCAATTACTGCTTCGTTATAGGGAAAGACTAAGTCTAATGAATCGATGTCATCCAGAGAACCTTGAGCCCAAATAGGCTCTAGAGGTGGATCTAACTCTTGTGCAGGAGTTGGATCTGGGTTGGCTGAAGTTTTTTGGACTAAAGAGTACGCTACTTCAGCTGCAGATAAGGGCATGGACATGCCCAAGTGCCCTGTCCCTTCCATCATGGTCGATGGGGAAGGAAGTATCCATGGATCAGTGAAATAAGTTGTGTGAAATGACGAAACTTTGAAAATTTCAACCTTATGGTGGTCAGATATGAACTTGACATCACCTTGAGGGGGCGGGTAATCGAAGGTACCCATCAAATATGAGCACAAACCAACCCCTACGTTGACTACGCATAGTTGAGGATTATCAATCATCGGGACCGCGGACACCCCCAATGAAGAGTCAGGTCTGGAGAAAGACAATTGATCAATGGTCACAATCCGGTCCTCATGTGGAAACAACAAGACCTAGAAAACTGTAGCCACCATTTCTTGCATGGCATAAGTCCAACTCCTTCCTAACAATAGATTGTAGTCAAGGGATGCGTCGACTATTTCTACCTAGACGCACATGGTCTTCCCTCCCAACTACACAGGGAAAGAGGGAATGATACCATGTGGTTAGAACGAACGACCATTGAAAGCAGTGAGAATAGTAGGCAACGGAGACAAAACAAGCTGGCCAATGGCCTTCCAACATGCCAATGACATAACACATGTCGAGGCACCCTCATCAACCACCGTGCGGAAAATATTTTGAGTAAAATTTTATGTGGGGTGAGCCACTACTATCTGAAATGCTACGTGGTAAGGCAGATGAGGTTTTAAGTCAGTTGTATCCAACATGATGGTACCTGGATTACAAGTCTCGGTAGATCCTAAAGCGGTTAACAAAGCTTTCCTCTAGGAAGGGCGGCTTTGGAGGACCTCCAAAGCAGACATCTCACAAGGGGTTTGAGACAAATCCTCCACCATAGAATATTTCTGGGCAGCCCTTGCATTTGGGTTGTGAGAAGCTTTTTTTAACGTGCCTTTTGGGATGCATGTCATTGTTTCACCCAAAGTCTTCTCAATCTGTAGAGGAAGAGACAGGAGTTTGGCTTCTTTTCCCTTCTCATAAGTGTTTGGTTTACTGTATTCATATGCTCTAGTCGATAGAAAATCATCACCCTTCATCATATATACATTTGCGGATGTGGGATTGTTTGAAGACGGAGAGGATCCTTGACTTCCCCCTTCCACACTTGTAGAGGCTTGGGTTAGATTTTGCCCATGCTGAAATGGATTGGTTAACATAGCAAGTTGTTGTTGTGTCACAAACTTTTGGGCCTTTGCAAGCCGAGGACATAGGTGGGTCGGGTGGTCCTCCACGCACATGTTGCATGGATACCTCACTTTTCATTTCTCAGTGTTGCACCTGCCAGCATTATCAGTGGGTTTCTTATCCCCCTTACCCTTCTTTTGTTGTTTTTTATTTCCTTCAGGCTATTGGGTGGCCTTTGGATTTTTCGATTGCACTGTGTGTACATCCGACGTTTTAGTAGGGGGGGTAGCCAAAACAGTAGTTTGGCTAGCCGTTGTGTGTTGTATAGACAATTTCTTAGCGAATTTTGTTTGTGTTGAACCAACAATACCATCAGCATGTGGTCCAACTCTATGTCTGGTTTTATCAAGTATTGAGAGTGGCGCATCTAGAAAGATCTTGTATAATAAACCGCACTGAGAATAGATGAGCTCAAGCTATTGATCTCTCATGATGGCGTCCTCTTTGGAAAACACTCTTGACATCGTGACATCTTTGGATCACTGTCGGACCAAAGACTTAAGGAAGCACTCGAGCAGGAATGCTAGTGGAACTGGCACCTTAATTAAACTCTTTCGGCGTCTCCATTCTCGGATGTGATCAGAGATATGGTATGCTTTTGTCTGTGTGAAATTGGCCAGCAATTATGTGCCAGCGTTGTATATCATAGATAATTGGAAATGGTTTAGGAAGGCCATTACCAATTCACCAAAGGAAGAGTATCTTGAGTGGTCGAGCTCAATCTACCATTTTGCAGCACTCCCAATAAGAGTACATTGAAACAATCGCAACTATATGGAGTCGACTTTCAACAAGTTAGATGAGCACCAAAGGTGGAAGGTAGTCACACGATTTCCTGGATCTTCGTTCAGCTTGGCTTCAAACTTTGGTATGTCTAAAGGAAACTTTGTCGACATAGGGGGTCAACGCGGCTCGTGACAGATAGGGTCACTCAACAACCTTGTCAAGTCTGGAAAATGCAAGGTTGCCAGGAAAGGTAGTTTGGGTTGTTGGTGATAACCTGGGAAAAAGGGACTTGGAGTTTGATTGGCACCAGGTTGCCAGGAAAAGTTCGACTGTTGATTTGGGTTCTAGTAAAAACCATGGCCATGACCAGCGTATAGATTTTGCATGTGAGGAGACATCATCGACTGATTCCCAAAATAGGACGTAGATGGATGTGCGTGCATTACATTCGGAGGACTTTGGGAAGGGTTTCCCCATGTTGATCCTGTGGGGATAGGCATAGTCCCTTGTCTAGGGTTCCATTAACTATGGAAAGAATTGCCCCAGATCGGCATTCTGGACGAGGGAACGGATCCCTACCAAGAATTCCAAGGCCCTGATGCGGAAGAAGTTCCTGGGTTTTCCCCCTGTGCAGGAATAGTACCCTGCATAGGAATAGGTTGTCTAAAACTTGGGTTGCCCCCAGTCGGGAATGCAGATGATGAGAAAGTGTTGTTACCAAACGCACCGAATAAGGAAAATGGTGTTGAACCTACCGACATATTATGCGAAGGTGTTCCTTGACTCCCTGCTCCAAATAAACTATGGTGTGCAGGTGGCCTATTGAATTGTTGATGCGTGCCATCGAGCGAAGGGGACAAAAGAGGTATATGACCTCCCCCGTAAGGGAAAGCGTTAAAAGGAGCAGAAGTGCCCCCCATGTGGCTTTGCAGAGGAGCGTTAGAGATCCCTGCCCCTAGAACTAAAGTCTGTGAAGTAGAATAGGAAAGTACAGGACTTGTACCTGAGATAGGCATCCCACATGAGAACGAAGGGCTTGTCGCACTTGGTGGAAAATGGGTTGTGGCCACCGCCATAAACGAGATCAGACCACTGTGAGAGGTAAAGGTGGTCGAGACCATGGTGGCTCGAACTAGTGATGGTGGGTTAGGAGGTGGAAAGTCTCATGTGGTGACAATCGTAGTGGGAATTGAAGAATTCCCATAGGGAGTGACAACATTTGTTTCCATTGCTGTGTGAGACACTGTCTAGCACTCGTAAGGGTGAATTGGTACGATGATGGGTGCCAAAAGATTAGTGGTTGGAGTTTTAGGTGGACCAAGATCTTTTTATCCATAGTCTAAAACGGTCGTTTCCTCCGGATGTTGGTCGGGCATAATTTCTTGTGACCCGGTCGCTTCAAAAGACCCTTGTTGGTCTAGCTTTCACCTTAGTGGTGGTGGAGGTGGCTCCAGTGTAACCGGTGATAGGCCCAAAATCCTTCATGACCAGCAGATCTTGTGATCCTCCACTGTGTGATAATATCAAAGACACTCTAGGGTTGTCTATTCGTTCAAAAAACAACACACACTAAAAAAGAAGCCCCTACAAGATAAAACAAGCAAACACTAAACTAATTGGAAGAACAGTTACAACAACCAACACTAGAGAAAGTTGCTGGTGCAAGTGCAACTCGAACAAGGAAGTACCCTCCGGGTATACTCTACAAAGCATGGCCCGATGTCTGTCCTAGGTATCGCGGTATACCCCCGCAGTCACCTGTGTATGTCCCTAAAAATATAGGCAACTAGGTTGCCAGCGCGCGAACAGTCACTAGGTGGGTACAGTCGAAAGTCGGGTAGACCACAATGAGTAGGGTATCGAGCCTGAAACCTATCAAGGGTATCGAAAACAAGTGGTCTGGAAGACAACTAAGGACCTCGAACGGATTTGAGGCCCACGAAGCTCTGTGGCAAATGAAATCGATGGAATCCCAAAACAATCCCTCTATATGTGTTCTCTACTACGATTGGTCCAGCTTTGGAGGGGTTATCTCTGCTACCTCTCCGCACGCGACCTCGTGTTTATCCCCTGTGTTAGAGGGGGGTCCCAGATAACTTTCATGATACTGGACTTTGACACTCCCTAACTCAAACTCCAATGTTTGATTTTAATGGCCCTGAAGAGTTTCCTCTCCAACCTAATTCAAGGCCCTAACCCTAAACTAGTTGGTTGACCCTACAAACATAAAAGTCTAATGAATTTTAGATTTAGCATTAATTTTTATGGCTTGTCTTACGTCAAAGGTTATGAAAGTGAAACTAGTGATGTTTGAAAGACGAAAGAAAAATAAACAGAAAGCTGGAAACTAAAAACATTTACTTCACTTAACTTTTAAACAACTTTTCAAACTTAAAAATTTTTACTAAGATCTTTGAACAAAAAACTCAAAGCAGGATTTCACTCAACTACAAGCTAATTATGATCTAAGTAAACCATCAAGAACTTATGAAAGCAAAGACTTTTCCCTGGTTACTAATGCAAACAACGCTTTTTAACCAATCGAAAAAATAAAAGTTTTTTTTTTTTTTATTTGAATGCTCACAAAGCAAAAAGGAAAAATACCAACAAGTCAAAACCAAAAAAAACTTATGGCCTAAGCGCAGATCGCAAAGAGTCACTTGAACAATCACACACATGCAAATTAAAAATGGACTCTCGCACTTGTCTAAAAACCCTATAAAAGAAAATTTTGAGGAAAACTTCTAAATGAAAAAGAAAGCTATTGTTGTGATCAAACCTAAGTTACTGACCACTATGACAGAGACCCAAAAACTTGAGAAGTATATCTCTTGTCAAAGGAAATGATGATTGCCTTACCTTCAACAAAAACTTCTCCTCAAACACACAACTGACAGTTCAACAACAAGCGTGTGCACACGAGATGTGTAAAATCAGAGCATGTGTACACGCGTGCTGGCCTTATACAGGCCGCGTGTATCTTTGAAACTCTGATACAAAATAAAAAGATAAGCAATCAGCCCAGGCAGAGACTACTGGTACTGAAAACCAAAATCTCTTGAAGACTCAAACACTTACTTTAAAAGAAAAAGAAAACAAGTCAAGGAAAACTTCATAGAACAAACCAATCTGAGGTGAAACCTAAGCTATAGACTGCAAACAACAAAGACTAGAAAGAGTTCTAGAAAACCCTTGAGAAGGACTAATTTTGAAAAGGAAGAGGATGATTGCCTCTTTAAAAGAAATTTTATGGAATCATACACATGACTGTCACCTCCTCAACGAGCGTGTACACGCGGGCTGTGAGAATGCAGGGCGCAGGTACATGCGTGTAGACCTTATACAAGTCGCGTGTTCCTCTGTGGGTCTTGGAAAAAAAAATGCAGTCAAGCAAAGAAACAGAGATAACTAGTATGGAGGACTAGAATCTCTGTTAGCTCAGACTTTTGCAGAAACTTCAAAAACAGGAAAACAAAAACAGTTCTTAAAAATACCCAACAATATTCCCAGGAACCCTAGAGATCTCCCCAGTATGGTCGCCAATTCTATTGTGAGTGGGAAATCCCTCTATGGACTAGCACATAGGGTTTTAATATGCATGTAGAAAATACCTAAAGACTCCTACTTTCTACCGTCGTCCTGGACCTAATCCCCATTATTCTTAAGCAAATACATAGTTAAGAAGATCAAGTGAGCATACCTTATTTTGGGTGTTTGATGTCGATCATTCTTTACGCTTGATCGCTCTTTGACTACAGCTCTCCTCCCAAGGCTGACCTGCATTCACACAAGACAAACAAAGAACTCCACATGCATTTGATATATATATTAACGGGTTAGAGATTCAATCAACATATGTGCAATAAACCATGAAAACCTCATATGGTGGGACAAGAAAAGTATCTCTTTATTATTAACTTCAACAAATCAACTTACAATGATGAAGTCAGCCACTGCTCCACAAACCTGGTCCTGGGCTCCTCTTCAATTGTCCTCCAACTTCTTTGCTCTATATTTCTCTTTGCATGAGGATGGCTAAAGGGTTGGGACAAAGGGAATGTGCAATCGGATATAGTTTCTTTACTATGATTCTCCTCTTCCAAATGGGACCCCTAACCCTTCTTTTATAAGCTAGAAGAAGCTAGGTATTTGGACGAATCCTCGGCCATGCATGGCCAGAAGTTTTAGTTAACTCACCCAAAGTTGGCAACTTTCCTTTTTTTGTGCTTTTGTAGGTACACGCAGGTTGTTTTGGGTTAGCGAGCGTGTACACGCGTGCAGTAATAGAGCATGGCATGTGGGCCTTTATAAAAAGTATTTTTAAGAAGAGTTGTTCAACAGTGCTTTGGCAAAGAAGGAATCTGAGATGGCCTGATGCTAGGTAAGCATGTATGGTGCAAATTAGGGTTATAACAATTATTTTTGTTACATTTTTGCCCTCTTAAAGAATGCTTTGTCCTCAAAGCATAATGAAAAGATTTTTTTATTTTTTATTTTTTATTTTTATTTATTTGTATTAAGCTAAGCCTAAGGTTATTATTATTATTTTTGGTTTATAATCCTCACCCATCGTTGTATGGTTCAAGTCGTACATAATCGTACAAATGCATTGTATCTTTTGAAATGATTACGTGAATGCGAGCCAACAACCAATTCTCAGGCATATTGATGAATTTTGAAGGCCTGCAACTAAGTAGTCAATGGTGGTTTGACCAATTGTATATTATGCGTTTCTGATAAGGTTTTGTGGTCGAGCGCTAATCCAGATTTATGTAGGAACACAATGAAATACAAAAATACACATAAACGCAGAGATGCAGCAAAAATAAGACTTCATTTCATTAATAACAAATGACTGAAATATGCTTACAGACAGAATGTAAATAAACTAGCTAAGGCGTTGGTAGCTTATCTCTGAAAAGAGATGTGGCTGCTACTCGCATCCGTGAGAATATGGTTACAATGAAGCTCTAGAGGCCTTTTTAAAATAGACGAGAATGCAAAAAGTCATATACATCCAAAAACCTAACCCTAGGAGATGAAGCGCCAAAAGTCATGTGGGCCCCGTTTGGGTAAGTTAGTACATCAACTTCCCGGGGTCGTAACTTTTGCATACGATCTCCGTTTTA
>WSFP011371100.1:0-31267 GCA_009831015.1 Picea engelmannii
CTGTTGTCAGAGTCCTCTTGTCACGCGTCCTCCGTAAGGAGCGCAGTTGTTCTTCTTATGTATGTTGTACTTGACCGTGGTCAGTTAGTCGCTTGGTCTGTTGTGTCGGGCGGGATGTAGACACCTCCATGTTCCTCAGAACAGACGCCAGCCCTGAGACCTTAAATGGTTAAAGACGATGGGAAACTGGGCTTGAGCGTTGATTATGTGTCTTGGGGGTCCTAAACTTGCAGGGTAGGATGGGCGGGAGGTCAGTCGCTTTTAGCAGTCAGTTTTGCTTGTCGTGTGATCATCATTTATGCCTGTGGTTACGTATCGTGCGTCCTGGTCATATTCTTATGTTCATCCTGGTTGCGTCGTATCGTCGTCAGGTGGCGACGCAGATTCGAGTAGACTGTAGTTGTCTCCTTGTACATACGCACACACACACTTCAAAAAAAAATTTTTTTGCACCTATCTCTAGAATGGTTGTCGTAACAAGGCAGTTCGTTACAGAAAAACAGTCTCTGTCTTTTTACAGGAGGCTGATTCCAAGCGTCGATTTCTCCATCAATGGTTGGGCATAGATCCAATATCCAAAACGATAACTAGAAAGTCATGCACTATGAAACATGCATATTAGGGTTTATGAGTATTGGATGAGGAGATGAATGATGTAGAATGGAAACAAATTGATCAGAGTTCTAGAAGGTAGATGAGCGACCAAAGAAAGCAAAAGGAGGTGTTTTTGTGCACTAGGGGAGAGAAAATGCCCAGACAGTTGGACAAACTTGTAGGAGTGCAGACTGGTAGGCAGAGGTCAAATGTGTTTCATCCCAGAGGAAGGGAAACACTCAACTATGGATAACTACCATAGATCAAATGAGGCCTAATAACTAAGGTGCTCTGATACAACTGTTAGAACACTAAATTAGAATAAGTGTGAATGTGCATTTATTCATCAATATGACACACACACACACACACACACACACACACACACACACACACATACAATGATTATGAACCTTTGGTTCATCTTCCAAGGGCCTCCTGGACTCCAGATGAAATTTCATATTACTTGACTATTTAGATTATGTCAAGTAAGTAAACCAAGAGGATTACATTTCCAACACTTCTTTCGACCTTTTTTAACCTTGCATCTTCTGTTTTGTAGTCTTGCACTTCCCTTTACATCCCTTCGATGTTTCAACCAACTGTACAAGATTGACCTGCTTCCATTTCCTATGTTCCCTATAAACAATCTATAAAAATCCCACACAGTGCTCAATTTTGGATTCTTATCCTCTTTCTAGAAATCCTTTTCACACAACATTTTGTAGAGTTCTCTTCTTCAAAATCGCCCCACAAGTTCACGATCTTCAAAAACCCAACAAATTCGTAGAAATTTGACTGTTTTACTGTCATAACAACACTTTAAATATGAGCCTTCGATCTCAAAATTAAGTTAGATTTCAGCCATTGATCTGACTCTATCGACCATCGACCATCGATGTTATCCTTTTGGCATGGACAACATTTTCCCAAAAATCTCGACCCAACCATCGTCCCATTCCTTTAGCAACTGACTCACAACACAATGTTAAACCAAATAACCCACTATTGACCTTCGATGATTTTCATTGGCGAATGAAAGTCCACACCATTTTGGCCGACGCTCGATCGTCAACCGATCGACTGTCAATCATTTCTCTTGGTAACCACTTGTAACACATCTCTAAACCAACTAACTCGACTGTCGGTCCATCAACCGCTTCTGGGATGACATGGCATGACATGTGGATACTGATGTGGCATGAAAATTCATCATGAAATGTCAACTTGGATGATGTGGTATGACACATGGATGATGGAATGGAATGACATGTCATCACCCTCTTTCATCATTGGCTATTGAACATTTATTTTGGATGACCCAGACACCTCACCAACTTATCCGATGCCCAACCATTGACCCATCGACCATTGATGCTTCCTATTTATCGATCGAACTCTTTGTTGAATCATTGGACACTTGAAGATTGGCCCATCGAAAACTTATCTTGCTCAATAAAAAATACTTCACTGAATCGACCGAAACCCGACCGTCGACCCATTGGTGATTTCCATTAGCGACTAAAACACTTTGCCAATTTAGCTGACCCGACCGTTGACCATCGGTAATTTCTCTTAGCCAACTTGAACAATTAGAATTTTTTTTCTAAATTCTCGATGATATTGGACCGTCGATCTCCCATTAGAAAATGATCTCGACCGTTGATCGATCAAACTTTGTTCAAATCTGTCGATGCTTGACCATCGAACATTGGTCGTCAGAGACTTCCTCTGGCCAAGGACAACTCTTCAGCAATATCATCGATCTAAACATAGGTTGTCGATGAATTCTGTTGGCAAACTTCAACACTTAGATATTTTGATCAAATCCTAGATCAATCTAGACTGTCGATTTCCCAACCAAGATTATCTCGATTTTCGATCGACTCCAACTCCCAAATGATCGAAACTAATCTAGACCATTGATCTGATCCAACTCCTGAACCCCCGAAAATGAATCATGGTAGTTGATCTACTCAACCTTATAAATGAAGAAAATATTATAAATTTTAAATTTATCTCAATGAATCTAATTCGTTGATCTCGATCTCAAACATGATCTCGACCATCGATTCACTGAACTCTACCCAACACTACATCGACCATTAAAACAAAATTTTCGAACTTGTAGGTCGAATCTAGCTCTACAATTCTGCAAATTGACTCCATTAAACCTATAAAATAGTTTAGATTCATTTAAACTCAAATTTTACCCACGAATTTGGGGATTTTTCTTTAATCTTTCATTGTTTTCCCCAAATTCCTCACAGACAATACTGTAACAGTGAATTTTACCCAAATTCGCACTGGTTCTTGGCCCATATGGGTCTAATGTTGAACCAGAAGCTCTGATACCACTTTGTAACGTACCCAACCTCTAGCTAAGAAACATTACATGCAAAAACTCATTAAATCATTACGATTTATTGCTAATTAATTTCCTATAGCTTACCAACTACACATCACACACATATTTAACCAATTGAATGATACCACAATTCTAAATGCCTCTAATAGCATATATTAAAACATGAATACAACTTTTCAATCAAACAATAAACACACAACATTCATATAAACCATTTACATAATGAAGAAACATAAGAACACAATAGAAACACTTATATGTTAATAATTAACCAACTGGATGCATATGAAGGATTAATTTCCTAGCCATAGGCATTTTTGTTCATTTTATCTCAACAACAGGCCACCCCTGAGCTGAGGCTACAATTCCACAAGGATATCTCTCCCACTAGATGTCCACTCTCCACACACAACAACCCCAAAACCCAGGTTCTACTCCCACACTAGTTCCAATCCTCGAGTTCCTTCTTTTCTCCACAACTTGCACTACCCAAGGAATGTAACCCCTTCATTGCTCACATTCCCTCAAGATGTACCATTCATTTATCAAGGCCACTAGTGTTAGAAAAATAGGATCGTTGAGAAAAAAAATAAAACAAATGCGGAAATAAAACACAGAAGATACACAATACAATAGAGACACAGATATATGTGGTTCACCCAGTGTGGGCTACGTCCACTAGAGAAATTGCCAGGTCCTTCCTTTATTATTATCCAACAAATGAAGGGATACAACCCACAACGCACCTGTTGTAACTTCCTTTTCTCTCTCTCACAATCTCCTCACTCAGAATACAATATTCACAAAAATGATACGTAGCCGCAATACATTTACCTCATAAAAGAGGGTTTCCTTCTAGGGAAAAAAACCCTAACATTACTTCTACTGTCAGATATGCGAGCTTATAATGAACGGTCTAGATTTACTATGAAATTACAATATACATTTACAGGAAAAAATTTCCTTCGAGGGCTTTGCCCCTGAACCCCCGTTGGGGGTCCACTTTCCCTTAGACCCCGCAAGGGGGGTAAACCCCCCTGCACTCCACCACGTGGAGGAGTGTACATTCTTTCAAGGTGTAAAGTCTTCATCAGGTATAAACACAGCTAAAAATAAAGACCTCTGAATCAGGAAGATAATCAGGCTCCACAACCAACAATCTCCCACTTGGAGACTAATATCAACAACTCCACCACTGTTTTATCTGTTGGACTATGATCCTTCTTGGACCTAGAAAATTTCTCATCTTCACCTTCATGCTTGAAGACCAACTAAAACTGAGAAGGAACTTATTTTATCCCCGGTTACTCCCTTAGTTAACATGTCTTCATGATTCTGACTAGTGTGTATCTTTTCCAAATTCAAATGTCCAACTTCCAAGATGGATCATATGAAATGGTACCTAAGTTGTATATGCTTAGTATTCGAATGGAAGTCTGAGTTCTTTGCAAGATGAATGACACTCTCACTATCACAGTACAACTTGCTATACTTCTTCTTCTTTCTCAATTCCTCCATAAACCTTTGTAACCAAATCATTTCTTTACTAACCTCTTTAGCAACAACATACTCTTCTTCTATTGTTGAAAGTACAACAACCTTTTGTAGTTTTTAAATCCAACTTACTGTTGTTCCACCTATACTAAAAACATACCTTGTGATGCTCCTCCTTCTATCTTTATCACCTTCCATATCTGAATCAACATATCCCTGTAGAACAATGTCTGAACCTTCAAAACATAATGCATGAGGAGCAATACCTCTCAAATACCCGAGAATCCACTTTACTACCTCCCAATGTTCTTTACTTGGATTGTTCATATACCTTCTCACAACTCCCATTGCATGTGTAATATCTGGTCTTGTGAAACGATCACATACATCAAGCTACCCACTGTTGATGAATAAGGGACCCTGGACATGTATTCTATCTCCTCATGTGTCTTGGGACACATTTCCTTATTTAATTTGAAATGGCTGGCCAAAGGTATACTAACTAGTTTTGCATTCTGCATTCTAAACCTATCCAACACCTTTTCTATGTACTCACCTTGAGAAAATGTCAATTTGTGATTTTTCCAGTCTCTTATTATTCTCATACCAAGGATTTTATTTACAGCACCCAAATCCTTCATCACAAATGAATTGGCTAATTTCTTCTTGAGCACATTTATATCCTGCATATTAGACCCTAGAACAAGCATATCATCTACATACAATATCAAGATAATATAGTTTCCATTTTCTAGCCTTTTAAAATAAAAACAGTGGTCAGAATGACATCTAATATAACCTTGTTCTGTCATAAACCTGTCAAACTTCAAATACCACTGCCTTGGAGCTTGTTTTAGGCCATACAAGATCTTATTCAACATGAATTCCAAATTCTCCTTCCCTTTGACCTCATACCCATGTGGCTGCTACATATAAATCTCTTCCTCCAAATCCCCATGGATAAAAGTTGTTTTTACATCTAATTGTTCAAGATGAAAATATTCTACTGCCACAAGAATTAAAATAGTCCTAATTGAATTCATTTTTACAACAAGAGAAAATATTTCATCAAAATCTATACCTTTCTTTTGTGCAAACCCCTTTACAACAAGTCTAGCCTTGTACCTCTTTTTTCCTCCATCTTCTTCCTTCAATTTGTAAACCCATTTATTCTACGATGCTCTTTTTCATGCAGGAAACTGAACCAAATGCCAATTTTGGTTATTGATAAGGGAATCCATTTCCTCTTTCATTCCTTTCTCCTAATTATTTTTGGTATCTACCTGCATTTCCTCTTCATAACATTTTGGTTCACTAGAATCAGTCAACAATAAATAATACAATGAAGGAGAGTATCGTTCATGGGGTCTACTTAACCTGGTAGATATTCTAACAACACTTGCAGGAGTTTGAGGTACTTCCTTCTCTTATTGTTGTACATTTTGATTTTCTGGTACCTTTGGAATTTGTTTTTCATCGATCTCATCAAACACTGTGTATTCTGGTTTTTCTTTTTCTTGTTTCTTTCCCTGCAACTGATCTTTGTAACATGACCTTTTCATTGAAAATGACATCTCTACTCCTAATGATTTTGTGCTTTTCATAATCCCATAATCGATAACCAAAATCATTAACACCATATCCAATAAACGTACACTTCTTGGATTTTGCCTCAAGCTTTGTTCTATTTTCCTTATCAATATGGACAAATGCTTCACAACCGAAAGCATTCAAAAATGAATAGTTTACCTTTTTACCTGTCCATGCCTCCTCTGGAATTCCACCATCCAAAGAACTTGAAGGTCCTCTATTTATTAAGTAAACAGAACTATTTACAGCATCTGCCCATAACTGTAAGGGAAAACCAACATGCAATCTCATACTCCTTGCACACTCCATGATTGTCCTGTTCATCCTTTCTGACACACCATTTTCTTATGGTGTTCCTGGAAATGTCTTATCTCTACGAATCCCTTGGTATGAACATTAATCATCAAAATCCTTGCTGCAATATTCACCTCCATTATCTGATCTGAGACAATTCAACCTTTTTCCTGTCTCATTCTCAACCAAAGCTTTCCATTTCTTAAAAGTATCAAAAACATCATATTTTTGTCGAATGTAATAAAACCAAGTTTTTCTAGTTGCATCGTCAATAAAAGTAACATAATAATGAGATCCAACAAGAGATGATACTTGTGTTGGTCCCCATACATATTTATGCATAAGCTCTAACCTTTCACTCTTCTTTTATTTTCCAACTCTGAGAAATCTGACTCTCTTCTGTTTTCCATAAAAACAATGGTCACAAAAATCCAAATCAATTTGTTTAATATATGGAAACAAATTTATTTTGTGAAGTATCTGCATCCCCTTCTCACTCATGTGTCCAAGCCTATGATGCCACAGTGTTGTATCCACTCCTGTAGAAGCTAAAGAGATAGGAGAGTCAATATTACCAGTACATAAATACGATTTACCTACCTTCTCTCCTTTTTCTATCACCAATGAGCCTTTGGTGACCTTCCACACCTTATCTGTAAATATGGATATAAAACCTTCACTTGCCAACTACCCTATTGAAATTATATTTTTCCTTAGATATGGAACATGTCTTACCTCTTTAAACAACCATTGGTTTCCATTCCTTTGCTTTATTTTTACCTTTCCCATTCCAACAATTTTGCATGGTGCATCATCACCCAAATGAACCTGTCCAAAATCAGCTTGAACATAATCTAGAAAATGTTTCCTATAGGGTGTGGCATGAAATGAAGCCCCTGAATCTATTACCAAAGACTTAGAAATATTATCTATAGAAAGAATCAAAGAATCTTATAACACATCACCTGTTACATTTGCTTCCTAATTTTTCTCCTGCTGTCCATCTCTTTGTTTCTTTCGAGCTCTACATTCTTTCTTCAGATTTCCTTTCTTCCAAAAATTCCAACACTCTATATTTCCCAGTATGGATTTGAATATGCCCTTCCTAGAAGTCCCATGGTTTCATGAGCCCTTTCCTCTATCCTTTTGTCTTCCCCTTTTCTCCATGTTCAACGCATTACCTAATGTCTCATGTGTATTTTTCCGTCGCATTCTCTCACTAAGGATAACACCAACAACATCATCAAATTTTAAAGTGTTTGAACCGGAGACAAATTTACTTATAGCCATGACCAAGCCGCTCTATCTTTCTGGCAATGAGCACAAGATTAGAAGAGCTCTAGCCTCATCATCAATGTCCACTTTTAAAGAACTTAGTTGATTAGTAACCGTATTAAATTCATTTAAATGATCAGAAACAAACCCACCTTCTGACATCTTCATATTAAATAATCTCTTCATTGAAAATACCTTATTGGATGTCGATGGTTTTTCATATAGTTTAGCCAATGCATCCATCATCTCCTTCATTGTTTTTTCTTTCGAAATATTGAAATCCACCGATGCTGTCAGGCTCAGTCGTATCGTTCCTAGTGCCTTTCTTTCAAGAACCTCCCATTCTCCATCCTTCATGGCTGTTGGATTCTTTTCTATTCCACCCAATGGTAGGAATATATTCTTCTGATATAAATAATCTTCCATCTGCATTTTCCATAACTGGTAGTTTTGGCCGTTAAATTTCTCGACCCTAAACTTTCCATCTTCCGCCATTGCTCCTACTTGAACCAGGAACCTTATTTTCCTGTGAGTTACCTTTCTCTTTGATACCAGTTGTTAGAAAAACATGATCACAGAGAAATAAAATTAAAAAAATGCGGAAATAAAACACAAAAAATACAAAATACAATAGAGACATAGATATACGTAGTTCACCCAGTGCGGGATACGCTCACCAGAGAAATTTCCAGGTCCTTTCTTTATTATTATCCAACAAATGAAGGGATACAACCTACAACACACCCATTGTAAATTCCTCTTCTCTCTCTCACAGTCTCCTCACTCAGAATACAATATTCACAAAAATGATACATAGCCATAATACATTTCCCTCATAAAAGAGGGATTCCTTCTAGGGCAAAAAACCCTAACATAACTTCTACCGTCAGATCTGTGACCTTATAATTGTTGACAAAGTGTCCTCAGACATGTAATTTTATCAATAAATAAAAAGTGATTACAATCTGAAATTCATAATCTACTCCTTAACCTCACTTGAAGAAGGAGCTAGTTTATATAGCTTAACTCTAAACTAAAAACTAGGAGAACAACCAATCACATAATCACATGAGTATGATAGGTGTCCTTTACATAGAAGCTAGGTGTCCTTATCCTAACAAACTAGAATAAATTAATTTCTAAAAACATTTATACTAGAAAATACTTATACTATAGAACTTTAGGATTATGAGGCTAACAATAATGAACGGTTCATATTTACTATGAAATTACAATATACATTTACAAGGCAAATTTTCCTTCATGGACTTCGCCCCCAAACCCCCACCGGGGGCTTGCTTTCCCCCAGATCATGCAGGGGGGGTAACCCCCCCTGCACTCCCTCGTGTGGAGGATTGTACATTCTTCCAAGGTGTAAAGTATTCATGGGGTATAAACACGGCTGAAAACAAAGACCTTTGAATCAGGAAGATAATCAGGCTCCACAACTAACACCTAGTGCACTTGGTTCGCCATGAAATCTCAGCTGGGGACTCTAGGAACTCTCAGCTGCCTCAGGATTTCTCACAAAAACCTTCACAAGGCTCTTGAGTCATTTACTCAATAGGGAAAAAAAACACTACATGTTTTCTGCATGTTTTACAGGAACATAGGCCTCTTTTCCGATAAAACACACAGCCCAATGTTGGCTTCCTTCAAGAACAACATGGATAGTGCTCTTCCTAGCACTCAACTCTCCCTTTGCTGCCCAAAAACTATCTACAAAAGATATTCTCCATGCAAAAACGTGAATGTCTAAAAAATTCTCCCTTGGCCATACAAATTTCCTCTCTTGTTTCCTTTCTTGACTTGACTTACACTCTTCCCCAAGATGATTGTACTCATGCCCATGCTCTCCAATAACTATGGGATGTGACCACTCACACCCACCCTCTTACAAGAGTTAAATGATTGGATTTCAACACACTCCACATCAAATTAGAAGGTTATATACAATGATAATAATTTAGGAATGTGGGTTGGATTAATACCCATGAATAATCCCCCTTTGGACCCCTCTCTCTTGTGGAATCATAGTTCCCCCATTTTTTTTCATCCCTTTCATATCATATCCAACCATTCTTTCTTTTATTAATTATTCAATGCACATAATATTCAATTCATCCCTGGCCGTATTAAATCAATACAAGCTCTTCACCCCAACACATCAACTCACCATCCTAATTCATATTTATACAATTACATTATAATTCACGAGGATTAAAACCTGGGATGTTACAATCAAAGTTAAGAATATAAAAGAAATGGTGCTAAAGGTTGACTTATCCAAGGCTTACGAAATGGTGTAGTTGTATTTGAGACTAGTTCTCTTTCATATAGGCTTTTGTGTCCCTTTTGTGAATTGAGTAATAAATTGTGTCACTTCAGTTATTTCTTTTTATTGATAAATGGGTCAGCCATAGACTTCTTTAGGCATGAAAGGGAGTTAAGGCAGGGATGCCCTCTTTTGCCCCTCTTTTTCTTGACTATGGTAGAAGGCCCGAGTACGGCTATGAAGGAGGCTAAGAGTTTTGGAAGCTTCAAAGGTATAAAAATTGGTAGTTCATGTTCTTTATCTAACCTTTTATTCATCGATGTCATTTTTATCTTTTATGATGGATATAGGAGGGATGTAGTTCGATTGAAGGAAATTATAGATCTGTATTGGATTGCTACATGTATATAGATAAATATTAAGAAGTCTTCTTTATATTTTGTGGGAATCTTTGAAGAAGACAGGGTTTATATCTCTCAGTTGTACCCATATCATCAAATTGAGATGGAGGATGGGATAGCATAATTATGGTTTATTTTAAATCCATATGACTACTTGAAGAAGGATTGGATTTGGATGATTATGAAGGTGGAAAATGGATTAAATGGTTAGTGCAACTATCAAGAGGTGGAAAACTTGTGTTGGTTAAAACTGTTTTAGAAACAATTCCTATTTATTGGATGTTGTTGTCTTGGATTCCCAAAGGTGTTTTAGAAGTTCCCAGAAGAATTGGTTTAAGATTTTTTTGGTGAGGTTGTAGATAAAAGAAGGGGATTCCAATAGTAAATTGGAAAAGGACAGTTGTTCCAAAAGGTTTAGGGGATCAAGCTTAATTTTTTTTTTCATTTTCTTAAAGCATTAGTAGCAAAAGTTGCTTAGGAAGATTATTCAAGGGAAAATAATTTGGAGTCACATGGAAAGTAGTGGTTCTACAATTCATTTTGGTTGGAAATTCGATTTTTTGGAAAGTTGATAATGGGTCAAAGGTCAAAGTTGGGAAGGACCCTTGGATTGGATGGGGGGATGGTTTCAAACTTCTAGAACATATGATACAATTTTTGAGAAATAGATGATGCTACAATATAGAATAAAAATGGTTGCATGCAAGGGAAATGGGCTCAGTGGTGAGGATGTAGACATTTGGGAGAATTATATTTCATAGCTTAGATCGAGCCATGTTAGAAAAAAATATGAGGATGATATTCTAATTTGGCCATTGAATCCATAAGGTATATACACACCTAAGGAAGGTTATAGGGCTTTATCTTCTCAAGATGATATGGGGGCCCGTATGTGGTGGTGGAAGAAGGTGTGGTGGTTTAAATGTCCCTCAAAATCTCATATTTTTACGTGATTACTACTCAATAACAAAGTGTTAACCTAGGATATTATTCATAAAAGGAATAAAAAGGTCTTGGGAGGTGTTTCTTGAGTAAAGAAAATAAAGAAACCAAATTTTATCTCATTGTGTCCTATGCATGTTTAAAACATGTATGGAAGGAAGTTGAAGGTTTAAATAGTTTAAAGGAAGTTTGGAATGGGGACTCTATTGATGTAGAGCTAAGAGGTTGGTGTGAAATAAAAATGTTAAGGGATTTAAAGCATTACTAATGATCATTGCTTGGGGAATTTGGCTAGCCAAGAATGCTAGTCTCTTTAAATATAGGTTTAAAATTCCACTCCAATGTGCTATTCAAGGGCTTAATATTCTATCTATTTTGAAACAAGTGAAAATTACACATCCTACCAAATAGATCTTTGTGGAGAACATAGATAATTCTGTTGTGTATGCATATTTGAATGGAGCCTCTCAAGTTCATTGTTGGTTTTCTTTCCCTTTTATCTATTTAGTCTTACTAGTCTTAAGTGATTTTGATTCTATTGACCATTACAGATTGACCCCGGTTCATAACTAAGAAGCTTCCCAACAAAATGCCTTAAATACTATCGTCCCCTCTGGTCACCCAGAAGGAAACGTAGTACACAGATTGCACTGCGTAGTCTCACCCGAGATAGCTCTATGGGTGGCTGCAATATTCAGGTGTTTGCAACTTGAGACTGAGTGAGATATGCACCGTAACATTTATTCAATTTATTTACCATCTAGTATAACATTCATTCTATGCATGCATGTGGTACATCGGATTTACTTAGTCACTTCATTCATTCAACATTCATAAACTAACCAGACGAAAAACCACATTCATTCAATCACATAACATAGTGTTACCATGGTTCACCCCCTCCTGGGCTACGCCCACAAAGATCTTGCTCTAAGTATTTTATTATAGTTTGGAAATATCCATGTCGCGCATGGTTACAATCTTAGTTATTCTTTCTTCCCACAAACTCTTCGATCCCAACGAGGCTGACTAGATTGCACCAGGCTCCTCAGTCTGTGATATAACCCTTGGGATCGATTCGCTCATGCCCTTTCTAGATCACTAGTAACTCGTACCATCCTTACAATTATCTTCCTTTCTTCGTATATCTCACATCTCCCTCTCTCTCCAGCTCTCTAGCTCTATGTATATATCTCTTATATTTATCTTTGGTTCACCATCCATTGTAGTGTATTACAAAAACCCTAACCATAACGTTGTTAGGTCTTCCATGCATGCATGCATGTTGATTTTCCTTCCAGCTGTCTCTTTCCTCTTGCATGCTTCTCTTCCAAAAATAGCCTTTCTTTCTGATTCAAACTACATCCAACAGGCCCCCAACACTGACATCTGGCTCATCTCGAGCCACCTAAACCTGGTGCACTTTGTTGATCTCTCTTGCGATCACCTGGAACTTCTCCATGAGCTCCGTTGCTTATGCTTAGGCCTGCTTGGTCTTCTCCTTGAGTGCATCCAATACCTGCACTGAAATCGCGTCGCTGACCATCCCTATACACTCTTCCTGAGTTTGTGCCATGTTCTTTTTTGCTTCCTCTACCTGTGCAAAGACCTCTGTTGCCCATTCTTGGAGAGGTTCCATTTGAGCCTGGCGCTCCTTTTTCTATGTCTGAACAACTATGAGTTCTACCTACAGTTTCTACATATCCTGTGCTCCTTTGATGCACTCTATGATTGGCATTTTCTTCTGCCTCTGCTTGAGGTCCTGGATAGTTGCGCTTATCCTTTCTTCTTCTTGGTCCCACTGGTGGACCTGTTTATCCTCTTCCAGCTTCGTCCAGAGCTGTGCTTCCTTCTCGAACAATTCGGTCAATGCATGGACTTGTATCTCTATCTCTGTTATCTTCGTTGTTTCCTCCTGCTTCCTCTGCTCCTTAACCTCTAGTGGAGTGGTAGGTATGAGCTGCTCCCGGAGGTGCTCGATCTCCTGTCTGTATTGATCGATTTTCTGCACAATTCGATCAATCTTCTGTGTTACAGTGAGTTCAACCGTCTGCATGATCTTTGGTATTTTCTCATAGGCTATGACCAATTCCTACTCCAGCCTATCCGCACGGTCTTTTTCATCTTTGGTCTCGAGCTTAGCCTTCTCGAGTACCAATTCCAGCTCATCCTGATTTTCCTTTTCCTCCTGCAATTCTTCTCCATCTATGCATGCACGCGACTATACCTCCTATATGACATTGACTTGCAGTTTATACAAGGCCTTGGTTGGTATCCACATCAATACCAACTGTATTTGGGCCAAGTCCTTTAGGGGTGTCTACCCCACAATTCCATCCATGCACATCATGTTGGGTGTGACATGAAATGTCGAGATCGGCTGTGATTTCGTCTAGATCCTCTCCTGCTCACTTGATCCAGCTTCACCTCCTATCTGTGATGTTGATGGGACTGTTCCTATGCTGCCACCGACCTCCTGTGCTTCTCTGAACTGCTTAAGGAGTTGTCGCATGTATGCCAACTCTTCCTCAATCATGTCCCTTTGGCGCTCAACATTTTTGAAATCCTTGACTGTGCGATCCTAGACCATTTGGGCCACCATGTATGCATCGTCGTCGGTGATCATGTATTATGGGGGTGTTCTATGTGCCTTTTCCTTCTTGCGCGCACTCCTGTATGGATGACTAGCCTCTTACTATGGCCTTGCTCCTGCTAAGTAACACTTGATGTGGTTCCCTATGCTACCTCAGTCTGTTTCTCCTGTACTTGTGGTGCCTGTGTGTTGTTCTTCTTCCCCATCTGGATGCCTTTCTTGGATGCCCCCCCTTTATTCTATTGTGTCTTGTTCTGACCTGTCCTTGGTTTCTTGGGAAATATTATCTCTTCGGCAGGTGTTTGTTCCTGTCTTACCTCCTCCTTCTCCATTTCTGCGAGTATTTATCGATTGAGGACGAGAATCCTCAAGTCATCATCCCAATCTTTGATGTCCATCTCTATGTCCGCCTCCTTGATGCAGTAGCACAATTGTATCCTTTGATTGTCAAGATCTTTCTGTGCCTGGATCCACATTGCATGTCTAGTGGCTTTGAAGTTGGATATGCCCTGATACCATGTGATTGCTTCTGGTGTCACCCTCCAAGTGTTGGCGATGCTCTCTTGTAGGTCACTATGATATCCTTCAAATACGGTTGCATTCACCTTTCTGTTCTTGGGGTACAAAGCGGCCCCAACAATAAGTATCACGCTTCGTGGCATAGATTGGGTCTAGTGGAAAAGAATGAACACTTCGGCTCCTTCCATCCGATCAAGCCTATCAGGATGAGTAGCCATGAATAGTGAAATTCTTTCCCCAGATCCTATACGTCCTTGCAGTTGTCCAAGAATAGATTCAGCAAATAAGGGGCCCAACTGAGTGTGGTGCCCTCCACACACTATGCTGTAGTTGCAACAACCTTGACCATGACTTCCTCCTTGCGACATTTCTTGAGTAATTTGCATGCCATAATTTTTTTGGCCATTCTTGTCGTGGTGTCACTAATATGCTTGATCATGATTACGTGCGACCCCCTTTTAATACCATACTTCTTCTTCCTTTCCTTGGCTAGTGCTTTCTCCTTTTTCTTGTCCTCAAGGAACTGCATGAGATCCTCACCCCGTGATGGCAGCCTTGTGATGTATGAAATAAGCTCTATGTCTATTGAGACAATTTGTTCCAGCCACAGATATCCACCATGGGTGACTTCCATCAGTTGCTTGATGAATTTGTTTGCATACTGGCCCCTCCCAAAGTGCAGGATGTCCAATAGGTCTAGAATCCCATTTTTGGCCAGTCCCACTACCCACTAGATTGGTTGATTAATTGGTTCGTCAAAGGGTCCTATACCCACAATATGTAGGTAGACTTGCTTGGTGAACTCTAAGAACTTGTACTTTTCCATCATGTCATGGTCTGAGTACCTCAATTTCTCCACGTAGCCTAACATATTTCCTGCTATACGTACTCCCTCCGGAATGCGCGGCAAGACAATGGATGTGGTGGCTTTCCTGTGCGATGACCTTGGTATCGACTGCTTTCCCTTTCGCTATGGTGGCTGACTCAAGGTTCTAGCCTCCATTGTTCACTCTTCTGCATACTCGTTTGGTCGGCCAGTGTCATCTTCCACTATTCCCTCCTGTGGTTGTTCTGACGTGGTTGTGTGTAATATTTCTGGCGCAGTCGTTTCCTCTTGGTTCGGGACCATCCCATTAACTGTCGAGCATTCCTCAAGGTTTTCGGAGTGCGAATAACTTCCTACGTCCTTATCTTTTTGTCCCTATCCCCCTTCTGGTACATCCATGTCCATGCCCGACAATGATGTCTGTTGGGTTTCCTCCACAATAGGTGTTGCTTCGGGGTCGGCCAGTTTGGTTTGGTTCTCCTTGTTTAGGTGGTGTCATGGTGTTCAGGTTGTTGTCCATCGAACATGGTGACCTTTGTAAGCTTTGGAAACTTCACTCTCAACTTTGTATTCTCTATTGCTCTATGCTTTTCTCACTTGCACAATCACCTTCCCAGTCTTGTGTACTAGTTTATATGGGAATTCTGTGAAGCTTCTTGGAGACGCTACCTCATTGACGTTTTAATTTAACTGATGCTTCCCGCATACTTGCTATTGAATTCCCTTTCCATCACCAATTGGCACGATTAATGCAGCGTCTCGTCGGTCAGTTTTGTTATTTAAGTTTGATATCCGTCGTCCATTGGCGATTGTTTGTCATATCCTACTTTCCCACTATTTCCGCTTTCCCGCTTGTAGTGACCATTGGCCTTTTTTTCCGTCGTGATGGAAGTTCTGAGTGTGTGTGCTCATTCTCTTCTCGATGCCCTATGCCTTTGTTAAATGTTCATCTTTTCGGTGTAGTATCTCCTCTGTGTTTTTTTTTTATATGCCTGGGGGTCGACTGGCCCTGTACAACTTCAGTCGGATCCCATTGATCATCCCTCTGAGTTATGTCCCTCCTAAATCCTTCAATTGTACAACTCCCCCATATGTGACAGTCTTTAATTCGTATGGTCCTAACCAATGCATTATGAGTTTTCTTGGGTGCTAAGGGTATTTTCTATCATACATCAAGACTAAGTCTCCTTCCTTGAAACCCTTCCTCTTGATATGTTTGTCATGCCAATATTTGTCTCTTACTTTCTGGACTTCCTTGTGAAACCCTGCTAGAATCCTATTTTCCTCCATGATCATCAACTAATTTAGCCTTTCCTTTACTACGCCTCATTCTGTCATGTTTGTAATTGGTACTACACATAGACTAGGCACCAAAAATTCTAATAGCACCACAACTTCTTGTCCGTACACCAGTATGAATGGTGTTTTCCCTATCAATTTCTTGCATGTGGTCCTATATTCCCACAATACCACTGGTATCTTCAAGTCCCAATCATCCCTATTAACATTGCAGATCTTCATCTGTGCATTTTCGAGGATCTTGTTAAAGGCTTCCACTGTTCCATTTGCTTGAGGATGATATGGTGTACTCTTTTGATGATGAACTTCAAATTCCTCAATCATAGCCTTAACAATATTGTTAATGAAGTGAGTTCCTTGTTCACTCATCAAAATCCTCAGGAAACCAAATCTAGTGATCACTTGTGTTCCTTGTTAATGAAGTGTGTTGTTGTCTCTATGCTGCAATATTTTACTGGTGCTGCTTCCACCCATCTTGTCAGGTATTCTGTCGTAGTGATAATGTATCTCGCTCCTGAACTTTTTGTTGGTGGGTTAATTGGTCCAAAAAAATCTATTTCCCATTTGTCAAATACCTGCAAAGTTACTTTTGGTCGCAGGGGCATCTCGTCCCTTATATTTGGTTTACCAACCCTTTGAAAAACATCAAATTTCTGGAAGTAGTCCTTCGAGTATTTGTGCATGGTCAACCACCATAAGCCTACATGCAATACCTTCTGTGCGATAGCTTTGCCTGCATAATGTCCTTCTGTTATTCCCTCATGGGATTCTGCTAAAATTTTAGGTCTTTCATGTTCTAGCACACATCTTCTCAAGATGCTATCTACACCCATTTTGCATAAGTGTCCTGCAATTAGCTGGTAATCTGCAACCTTGACTACCAGATTCTTCTTCTGCGTGGTGTTGTATTCCTGTGGCGCAGTGCCTATACTCAAGTACTGGATGATGTCTACGAAATATTCATCTGCTATCTGGATTGAAAATAACTGTGCATCCGAAAATTTGTCCTCTAGATTTGTAGGTTCCTCCCCATTCGTGATCCTCAAATTTCCTGGCTTGACTATTACTTCGAAGTCAAACTCTTGGAACAACAATAACCATCTACAAATTCTCCCCTCCCAACACTGGCATGTTGACGAGGTAGTTCAGCATTGAATGGTCCGTGAACATCTTGAAATGTTTTCCTAATAAGTAATGTTTGAATTTCTGGAGTGCATAGACCATAGCTAGGTCTTCCCTCTTTGTAGTGTTGTAGTTCTGCTATGATTCTAACAGTTTTCTGCTAGAAAATGCTATAGGATGGTCCAATTCTTCTGCTCCTGGTTGTGCCAGAATAACTCCAAGTGTTATGGCCGATGCATCTACATGTACATGGAATGTATTATCCCAATATGGGAATACCAGTATTGGTGCATATACCATCTTCTCTTTTAGAGTATCCATACCGTGTTGACAGTCCTCATTCCACTGGAACTTTGTGTCTTTCCGTAGCAATTTCTACATTGGCGCAGTGATCTGCACATACCCTTTTATAAATTTCCTATAGTATCCTATGTGTCCCAATGTCAATCTTAATTGACAGACTATTTTTGGTGGTGGAAGGTTAACAATTACTGCAATCTTGGCAGGATCTACTAGCAAACCTTTCTTGGATACTGTATGGCCCAATAGTATCCCAATAGGTGTTATGAATATGCACTTCTTTATATTTAATGATATCTGACACTGCCTGCATCTTTCTAACATCAACCATAAGACTTCTACGTGTTCCTTCAACAATATATAGACTATCCAATCATCTAGGTATACTTCTAGAAACTAGTGGATAAATTGTTTAAATGCAGCCATGACTACCCTGGAAAATGTTACAGGTGCATTCTTCAATCCAAACGACATGACTGTATATTGGTATGATCCCCATTCCATGGAGAAAGTTGTCTTGTATCTTTCTTCCAGTGCTATCTTCATCTGATGGTATCCTGAGAATTTGTCGATTAATGAATAAGCTTCTTGTCCTCCTACATTCTTCAAGACTTCATCTATGAATGGGGTAGGGAACAAGTCATGTAAGCACACATCGTTCAACTTTATCACGTCAATGCATATTGTTATCCCCTGTTGTTTCTTCTCCTGAACTACCATAGGGCTTGTCCATTCATATTCTTCTACAAGTTCTATGATTCCAGCCTCCAACATCCTATCAATCTCAGCTTTGACTTTTTGCTTATATATTGGGTTTAGTCTGTATGGTTGTTGTTTGATTGGTCTTGCCTCAACTCTAAGCGATATTTTCATTTTTCCTAGCTCTCCCTCTATGCATTTCATTTATGTGAACGTTGTTGGGAACAGGTCTATGTACTCGTGCAGTAATTCTGTTATACTTTCTACTGTTTTCTCATTCCAATAGTCTTCAATGCTGGCCATTTTGGGATTCTCCATTGTCCCGATATTGACTTTCTTCACCTTGATCGGCGCAGAAATCACTTCTGATTCTAGAGGTGGACCCTCTACTTCTCCCTCTCCTTCAACTTCCTCAATCTGAATATCGTGTGGGTCATCTTCATCTGGTACTTCTTCTTGCACATGTTAGCATGACACTAGTTCTTTCACTGTCTGTCTATTTTTCTGTTGTTCGTCTGTTATAAGTTCAACTTCTGGTTCCTAAATAAATATCACCCCTTTGATTTGTTTAAGTGTTTCATCTATGTTGGGGTTCTCATTCTCAAATGAGAAAGTGACTATAAAGTTCTGATGTAATAGTGTCCAGCTTGTAGTTCCTCTATGCATTTCTTGGTCTGTATACCAGTTTGCTGGGATGCCCTCTAATGTGTGTACACAATGGTGAGGCCATTCCTCCAATGGTGTCATTTTCCATAATGCTTTGCATTTCTCCAAGTGTTCTGTTGGTGCCCCCTGTCCATCATATTTCTATCACTGGTTTCTTTCTTGTTTTGCACCAAACCTAATGCATAGTAACCGCTTACATTGGTACCAGTCCTTGATTGTTTCTTTGTGAACACCCCACCATCTCGCAGGTGTCGCCTTGAGTGCTATATCTAGTGCTAAGAGTCTCTAATTTTCTAACACTTCATCTTCATATTGTGTCAAGAATGCTTCTAGATCGTTCACCTAATGGAAGTTGGGTGGTTCCCTTATCTCCGTACCTACCCATCTTACTACACAATCTATTCTTGCACATCTTCTTGTGGAAACTTCTTGTAGCCTCTATTTCCAATTTTCTAAGCCCGTATCTGAGTTTGATGCACATGAGGTGATACTTCACCAACTGAGTACCCTATCCGTAGTTGGGTTTACGCAATCTTCCTCTCACGTAGTCATTCCGTACAATTGGTTAATTTCCTCCAGGTCTAAGCAAGTAGGCTCTACGAACCTTTCCCCTTCCGATGGGTCTAAAGGTGCATTGACTCAATATTCTCCTGACTCGAAGGTCATTTTCCACATCTTTAAGTTGATTATGGTCTGGTTATCAAATGCCCAATCCAATCTTAGCAATGTCGGATAAGGTGTTTTACCGTTCACTATCTCTATTACTTCGAAGCTGGCTTTAGTCCACACTCCATCCAAATCTACTGTCACTCCTTTTAGTCTTCCAATTGGTAGAACTCTATGTTGATTTGCTAGTTTCAGCTGAATTGGTGTCCTAATGTGGGCTCTCCCATACATTGCCATGTCTTCTTGGGTAATACATTGACTTTGAATCCTAAATCCAGTATAATATCTCCCATGTTGAAATCTCCAATGTTGGCATTTAGCCTGAACTTCCTACTTGTTCTCCTCCTTATATGTAGGTGATTGCCTATTTTTTTCTCTAACTTTCCTTCTGCTTCTATGCTACATCTTTCTAGCATATTTTGTAATACTTTAACAGAGGATGGATCATTTAGTAATTTTACACATGATTGCAAAAAGCCTTTGATCATACTTACTTGTCCCAGGGGTTGCGTTTCTTTGGTGTGATCCAATGATGGAGGCATCTCGTATTCTGGTACTTCCTTACTATGCTGCGTGGTTGATGTCGATGCAATGTCTGACTTCAGAAATTCTTGTTTGACTTTCTTAAATATCTCCTTCTCGTTCTTCACATCAAACTGCTTCCTTGGTTCGACATTCTTCTTCATCGATTGGTGTTGTGCTGGCTCTTGTTATACTGCGTCATTTCCTGTTTTAGCTCCTCCACATGTAACTATGTTGATGTTTCTTCCTTCATCCCTCGCTTATGCTGAAATCCACTGAACATTCTGATTGTTATGATTCCTCTTTTCTTGGATCTTTCCTAATAGCATAGGACATTATTCTGTGTCATGAGCTCATGCATGGCAATACATACAGGTCACTGGTGGAAGTGGGAATTCTCTTGCATAGTGTCCTAGTTGTTGACAATTGTGACATACCACTGGTCCTCTACCTCTTCCAAATGCTCCTATTGCTCTTCCTCCACCTCCGTATCCAGCTCGATCCCCTCACAGCGCGTTATATTGAGGCGCCTAGTTATACTGTGCAATATTATAGTGTGGATGCACAGTGTTATACCGCGGTTGTGAAATATTGTATGGTTGCTATGCAATGTTGTATTGGGTTGGTATTTGAATAAACTGGGGTGCGGCTTGTCCAGTCATAATTTCTGCTTGTACCCGATATGCATATGATGTTCTCTCTCTCATCAACTCCATGGTTCTACAATTTTTTTCATCATGGCCTACTAACTTTTAAAAGTTGCAATACGAGCTCTTCGACACTATTTGGTACCTATGCATCATTGGGCAGTGATATGGATTGTGACCCTGTTTCTTACAGATCTCGCACCATAGTCATCCTATTGGTAATGGATTTGGCATTCTTGCTGCTATATACTGCACAAATGTTGGAAATTCGTTCTTATGGTGTCCTTCTGTCCTACATGTGGTACACCAAACAACTTCTCTTTTTTCCTTGTTCTTGTTCTAGTTTAGCTGAAATGCTAAGTTCTTCAGATCCTCCTTTAGCTCCTCAATGGCTGGATCTGTCTTCTGATATTGGTTCTCTTCCAGTTGTAGGGATGCCTGCAGAGACTTTGCTTGCGTCTGAAACTTCTGTTGTCGAAGTGGATATTTCAAGTGTGGTAATAGTGAATTGATGAACATATGCCTATGCAACATATCTGTCATGACATATTTCAGCTTTCCTTTCAGTCGCTTGAATCTTTGGTCAATCTCCCATAAAGATTCTCATGGTTTCTATCTAATCTCTATCATCTCATTCATGTATTGGTCCTCTGAACTTGGCTTCTGGAAATCATTTATGAGTAACTTCTTGATATCTCCAATCGTTCTGCTTGTCCCTAAAAAACTGTTTGTGGATAAACTCATATACCAATCCGGTGCGTGATCTCTTAATGTGATAGCTAATTGTGGAAGTTTAGTTTCCTCGTTTGTGATCTATTTTCTTCCCAAATCTTTTCACAGATAAACATGTGCTTCTCTGGGTCCTCCAACGCTTCTCCTTTGAATTCTAGCAGCCTGATGGTTGGGTCATGTCCCGTTATCTTAAATGTTGAACTAGTACCTCCACGCGGTGTAAATATTTGACTACTACTTCGTGAACTGGCTCCCCCAATTGTTGTTCCTTATGTAAATGTACTTCTAGTGTCTTCCTTCTCCAGAAATTCGGTTGTCTAAACGATGGTGTTTTTCTTGGTGTATTAGTTGCACATGGGTTTATGGGTTCCACACCGACACTGATATGGATAGGAGTGTTGCCTTCTACTTCTGCTCTTGGACCTCTCGTCTTCCTCTCATATGTCCTGCACATGATTTCCTTGATATGCTCCACAACTTGGAGACCCTCTACCTGCTCTGCATCACTTGCCAAGCCTTCCCTCATGGCTACGGATCTCTTCTTTGTGTTCACCTTGTATTGGTAGGGTACTCCACTGCACGTCCTTCTAGCTGTCACCATGATCCACTTGATCTAGTCGTCGTCGATCATAATTGGGTCCAAGGTCTCCTCCTTCTTTCCTTCATCCCCTTCTCCTTCCATTTCTCATTTTCCTGTTAGTGCTTCCCCCCTTCCCCCATGCACACAAAGAATTTTAGTTGTCTGACTCCATTGTCATTACACCTTTGTTATATAGCAATATCTTAATGGAAGTATATAATGATATGATATACCTACCTCGAGGTCCCTTAAAAAATTCTTGTTCGGCTACGCTGTACGACTTTGTTATATCCATTGCAAACTCTGTGATAAATCCGACAACAATGTTGTCTAACCAAAAATCTACTATGCGCATAAACTTATTATCAATGCGTTGTAGCTATGCGATCTCTTCAGGATTCCACTCTAGCTATCTGATCCGATTCGTCGGATGGTTGTATTTCAATCTTTTGATCCACTCCTGCAATATGTGTGGGAAATCGCAGAAAAATACTTCATGTAAGTCAATGAATACGTACTTGTCCATATATTTGTGCATCGTTAACTTCGGGTTTCTGTTATCTTTCTACATAAACTCTAGCTCCTTTGTCTTCAACCGGCTTTCAATTTTTGCCTTTGTGGGATTCCACGGTCTCAACATCCCCTTTTAGCTTCACATTCTTTCACCTTCTTGTTGTTCGATCCTATATTCTTTTGACACGTCTTCCATAGATCTCATATGCTCAATCCCATTGCCTTCCAATCAAGAAACAACGAAACCATTTGTTGGTTTTCTTTCCCTTTTATCTATTTACTCTTACTGGTCTTAAGGGATTATGATTCTATTAACCATTACAGATTGACCTCGGTTCATAACTAAGAAGCTTCCCAACAAAATCCCTTAAAGACTATCGGCCCCTCTGGTCACCCAGAAGGCAACACAATACACAGAGTGTACTGCGCAGTCTCACCCGAGATAGCTCTATGGGTGGTTGCAATACTCAGGTGTTTGCAACCTAAGACTGAGTGAGATATGCACCTTAACCTTTATTCAGTTCATTTACCATCTAGTATAATATTCATTCTATGCATGCATGTGGTATATCGAATTTACTTAGTCACTTCATTCATTCAAAATTCATCAACTAATCAAATGCAAAAACACATTCATTCAGTCACATAACATATTGTTACCATGGTTCACCCCCTCCTCGGCTACGTCCACAAATATTTGGCTCTAAGGCTTTTATTATAGTTTGGAAATATCCATGTCACGCATGGTTACAATCTTAGTTCTTCTTTCTTCCCACAGGCTCCTCGATCCGTGCAAGGCTGACTAGATCGCACCAGGCTCCTCAGCCTGTGATCTAACCCTTGGGATCGATTCACTCATGCCCTTTCTAGCTCACTAGTAACTTGTACCGTCCTTACAGTTCTCTTCCTTTCGTCGTATATCTCGTCTCTCCCTCTCCCTCCATCTCTCTAGCTCTATGTATATATCTTTTATCTTCGGCTCACCAGTCATTACAATGTATTACAAAAACCGTAACCCCAGCGTCGTTAGGTCTTCCATGCATGCACGCATGCTGCTTTTCCTTCCAGCTGACTGTTTCCTCTTGCATGCTTCTCTTCCAAAAATAACCTTTCTTTCTGATTCGACCTGCATCCAACATTCATCCTCCAATATGTGATGCTAGGGGAATAATCTTTATGAAGGTCTATAAGGTTCAAAGTAAAAATAAGTTAGGCGTCAAACAACTATGCAAAGTTAGTGGCTCTAAAATTGTCTCTCACTCTAACAAAAGAACATGGTGTCAGGGAGTCCTTTAGTGGATGAAGATGGAATATTTAATGAGGAAGACTCTTTAGTTGTCCTTTAGTGGATGAAGATGGAATAATTAATGAGGAATTCTACTCTTTATCCTTTATTGGATGATATTGTCAAGATAATAATTTGGAAGTTTTTAATATACACTCATCACATTTTTCAATAAAGGAACCAAATTGCTAATGGGTTGTCAAGACCGAGGTCTACTTAGCTCATGGAGAATGGCTCATTTAGGAGGAGAACAATGGACACATATCTCAATATGTTGATGTTCCATTCCATTAACTTTTGTCTAATTTGGTCTACTAGTGAGTTTTTTTGCTCAAGTCTTGCAAATTTTTTATTTTATAAAAGGGTATATTAACATATTGGAGTTCATGCATAAAAGGAATGTGTTGGTAAGTATTTATTTTTACTCCATTCAATAAATCTTTATGTATGAATTTTTTTTGTTAAAGGAAGTCATTTTTACCTTCCTCTCCATTTCTCCATTACTCCTTTAATTTCTCTTAGTACTCCCGCAATGAAATCTCCACTTCGGCTTCATCAAGTGAAGCGTCCTTCCTCTATGCAAACTCCATTTTGACTCTATTCTAATAAAATTGTAATTATTTATTTATTTTTATAAAATAAAATATATTAAATAATAATACAATTTTTATTTCTAAAAAGTTAAAATTAAAATATACCAACCACTACACCATCATAAATTAAACCAAAATTTTACAAACCCATCTAGAAAGAAAAAACATACGCCTTCTATATTTTTCAATGTTCACTTGCCAATTTTTTTGGAGTTTCTATTTTCCCATGCTTAAGATAACTTCATTTGATGAGATATGATGACTCCATTGATTCTTTGACATTTTTTTTCTCAATAATTTATTATTGAAATATTGTATTTCTCCTTTGCATTTTTCGACACGTGGGTTATTATGCGTACTTAAAGCGTACTTTCTGAGCTTTTGGTATTGAAACCAGAGGATGCTTTCAAAAATCTGGTCCATATACAATACTTAAATATTTATAACTTTATTAATTAAGAAATACTTTTAAAATATAAATTTATAAAATTTACTTTAATTATAAAATCATGAGATAACAACATACATACAAAATGGGTTTTACATTAATTATAAATTCATGAGATAACACACGAAGACATAGCATCATTTTGGTTATTTAATTGTTGTTCTCATCCATTATTTTCAAACAAATCTTATTTGATTAAATATATTTTGTTTAATAAATTATATTTTCCATTGATACAAGTCGGTTACAAATTTTCGTGTTATATTAATATAATCTAAATCTAGTGGAGAGATATCAAATGATAAGGAAAGAGAATCAATTTGTTTAATTAATGAGAAAATACATGATTGTTAATGTTAGTAAAAATCTAATAATATTCAATTAAGGATAGACATGATTCTCCGATAAATCATGTGAAGTATTTGTAAGTGAGTTCTAGATACATATATTTAAAAGTTATAAAATAATGAAATAAGGAGATAGTTTAGGTAAAACAAAATTCTTAATGTGATGCTTTAGCGGTTTGTTTTATTAATTTTCATATATTTTTTTTAAGATAATTTAATATTATTTTAAAACAAAGACATGATAGAAAAATAGTGGATTTTTTTAGTTTTGATTATCGATCACATCAAATCAAATTTTTGTCTATATTGAATTTTAACTATTATCTTAATATTTTAAACATAAATTTAATGTTTTGTATTATGAAAGTGTTTAATTAATGTAAGTGAAGGCCAATAGTAAGTGATCAAATTTAAAGGAAGTGGAAGTGTGGAATAAGATTATTATGCTAATTCATGACATAAGAATGTGTAGAGATTAAAAATAAAGCAGTTGCAAACACGCGAAATAAGGAACAAATCATTAATACCATGATATTTCGAGGAAAATCTTTATGGAGAAAACCCCCACACTAAAGCACACTTGGTGATTTGATCAACAACTAAAATATTACAATACAGAGTCTCCATGCTCTCAACAAGAGTGTTTAGTAGTAGCATAATCCTAGAGAAATTTTGATAGAATAACAATAAGATAAAAATTACACTCACAAATTTCCTCCAACCCTAGCACTCAATAAATAGACATAATAAAACCATAAACAATTTATGGTTTACCATTTTTGCATATTGGAAACCACCAACAATTTATTCCATGCCATTACTCTCATCTATTTCTTTGCAAGTATTCTTTGTTCTACTGCAACAATTCACATATTCTTTGCTCTACTACAACATTGCAAGCATTCTCTGCTCAACTATGACACTGCAAGTATTCTCCACTCTATTGCAATAGTAAAAATATTCTCTATTCTATTGCAACACTGCAAGGTGCATGACACACTTGTCCCAACATTCTCCCGCTTGTCATATACCTTGCAAGGGTGCAAGGGAGAATGCATCAAACTATGAGCTAATTTCAAGGGTCCATAAGGTCCATAGAATCACAACACCACTTGGATTTACCTGTGCTCACATGTTTTGTCAATGCATCTGCAACATTATGCAAGGTGTCAACTTTCTCTAGTATCACCTTTCCATCCTCTACCACGCCCCTGATGAAATGGTACTAGATATCTATATGCTTTGTATTTTCATGAAAGGTTGGGTTCTTAGCCAGACAAATGGAACTGTTACTATCACATTGAATTGTAATACCTTTTTGACTTAGCCCTACTTCTGAGCATAGTTTCATAAGAGAAATGGCCTCCTTAGAAGCATGAGTAGTTTCCATATACTCTGCTTCTGCAGTGGAAAAAGCGACCACATCTTGTCTCTTGCTCACCCTACTCACTACTCCACCAAACAACATAAACACATATCCACTCGTAGATATCATTCTATATACATCCCATGCCCAAACATAATCCACATAACCCTGTGTATCCGTTGAGTGTGTGTCCCTTGAAACGCCACAATTATAGAAAATATAATATTTAGAGGTACCTCACAAATACCTAAATACTCTCTTCACTATAGCCCAATGTTCCTGTCTAGGACTAGACATGAATTGACTGAATACTCCCACTGCTTGGGAAATATTTGATCTAGTATAGAACACAACATACATCAAACTACTAATTGCACTAGCATAGGGAACATAAAAAATATCCTCCATCTGTGTAGGTGTTGTAGGGAACCGCTAAACCAAAATATTAGTTCCCACATAAATTAGAACACTCAATGGTTTGCAATCTTCCATGTGAAATCGTTGTAGAATAGAGTTTACATACTTACTTTGGCTCAACCAAAGTCCTTTATTTGCTTTGTCTCGCCTGATTTATATTCCTAATATATATTTTCATCCCCCGAGTCCTTCATCTCAAACTGTGCTGAAATCTAAGTCTTCAAATCACAAACCACATCCTTACTATTACCAAAGAATAACATATCATATACATATAGAGTGATAACAAGGAAATGATCACCATCTTGTTTGTAATGTACATAATGATTTGATTTGGATCTCATAAATCTTAATCCTAACAAAAATGAATCAAACTTTTAGTACCACATTTTGGGAGACTAATTGAGACCATATAAAGACTCTTTTAACATGCCAACCAATTACTCTTTACCTTTTTCAACATAGTGTTATGGTTGTGTCATATAGATCTCCTCCTTTAAGTCACCATGTAGGAAGGTATACTTTTCACATCCATTTGTTCTATCTCCAAATCAAAGATCATTGCTACAAATAATAGGAACACAATAGATGTTAACTTAGAAACTGAGGAAAATATCTCACCAAAGTCTATCCCCTAAACCTAGGAATATTCTTTTGCAACCAACTTTTCCCTATGATTTTCAACATTGCTATCTAAATCGATCTTCTTTTTGAGCACCCATTTACATCCAATGGGTTTCCATCCATCAGGAAATGGGACCAAGTCCCATGTATCATGTTAGAATTTAATGGATGTGCTCATTTAACCATAGACAATATCACTATTGTCACCCAACCATAGGTCGAAGCCACCCCCGATCACCTTAACCTTGACAGAGAATCATTCTAGAAGAAAACCCTAGGCTAGATAGCCAAACAAAGGGTGGAACACCTTTCTCCAAGGATAGTGCACCAAGAAAGAGCTAATTAGAGAGTCTAAACCATAACCAAGAGATAGTCCAAGCCAAAATCGAAATCTGCTAGTTGCAGCAACTGCAACGACAACTCTCCTCCAAACTTGTGCACACAATGGTCAACTGCAGTGCGCACAAGTGCTGCTTCTGCAGTTCTGAGAATGCCTGCTAGAATGAAGGATGACCTCCTATATTTATACTAAATCTGACAAACTGCCTGGGCCGAATTCTCATTTTGGGTTCCTATTTACTTAGTATATAATATTTCCTTTAGCCGACTTCTTCTCTTGGAGGCTAATAACCTAATACAAGTTATCCTCTTGAGTCGACTTGTCTTCTAGGGTTATTAGCCGAATAGTTAGGCTTTCTTCTTGCTTCCTAGAATATTCTATTCTCGTCAGGTTTACACGTGGAGGTAAATATCTCCCGCAGCTACCATAATATCAACACTCCCTCCTAGCTAGGGAGGTATTGAAGGTAATGGTCTTGAGCACAAACATACCATTCACCCAGTAGCATCAACATAGTCGTATAGAATATCTCATGACTAGTTCATGAGCACCATCATCACTATCAGTGTCATCAGCTACATCATTTCTCGAAACCATACTCCATCTGAGTAATCAGACATGATGCTGGATAATTCACTCACTCCACAGAGTTACACAAGAATAATTCTTCTAATTTGGACATATGTCCTGGAAGAATAAATGTCTTGGACCATTTTCCGTCTGGGAAATCTCTGTCCATTGATCATCCATCTAATTGATTAAACATTTTCCAACACTACTGATATTCTTCAAGGCAATCAGAAAAATGTTTTTCAATAGAACACAACTGTGTCTATCCATAGTAGTACACATCTACTATCCAGTGGT
Organism: Picea engelmannii; assembly: GCA_009831015.1. Taxonomy (NCBI): domain Eukaryota; kingdom Viridiplantae; phylum Streptophyta; class Pinopsida; order Pinales; family Pinaceae; genus Picea; species Picea engelmannii. Next base: position 29,205 of record WSFP011371100.1, read on the forward strand.
ACACTACCACACCAAGTAGCACACAGATAATTGATCAATGACATATAGTCACAATCAGTGGAACACATCCACCACAATATTATACATCTAATGTCCGAAGACATACATTCTCCATAACAATCATATCATCTGAAATCAACCTGCACAAAAAATATTGTTATGATATAAATTGAGTCATCTGGGCCATTCTTCCACTCATATTTGTGATATCTGGAAGAGAATCTGCCCTCAGAAGGTAAAACATCAATGATGATCTATTTGGACTATTCTTCTCAAGAAAGGAAGAATAATTGTCTCAATTTTTGAGCCTGGACCATTCCCTATCCGGGCCATTCCTCCGACACTAAATAAAGTGCAACCTGGAGAGAATGAATCTACCCTAGGGAATACCTGTCCTTGATTGCTGAACCTGGACCATTCACCTATTTGGGACATTCCTCTGGCACTAAACAAAGTGCAGCCTAGAGAGAATGAATCTTCCCTAGGGAATGACTGTCTGGACCATTTCCAAAGGAAATGACTATCCTGCACCAACCTCCAAAACAGACCATTCTTCGAAACTGCTCACAACTGTGAGCTTCAAAAGAATGATTGTTCGGCGAGGTGGACCAGTCTTCTTGACCACTACTAAGAGTGACCATCAATAAGAGAGACTGTCCTAGACCATTCCCTATGTTAACCACAAGGGGAATCGTTGTCTATGGTACATCGGTAATCCATCGAACCATTTTCATTACGAAAATGACCGTTCGATCTAGACCATTTTTCAAACTGGAAAATGCATGTCCGTCAGAAATCTCAAACCACTTTTCGAATTGGAAAGGAACTGCTCATCCTGGACCATTTTTCGAACTTGAAAAATGATTGTCCATAAATCAATAACACATCAATTCTCCCTCCTAACCTGGGAGTCATCTCTTCCTTTTTCAATAACGATGTCATCTCCATGAGCTCCATATTGAGTACACAAAATTTTTCATCTTGGACAGAGGCTTCACCAAAATGTCTTCTTATCTGCTCATCCGTGGGGATATATATTGGAGAACCACTTTCTCTTTTCTAGACTTCATCACGAAGAGTGTAATTCTTTATCTCAATGTACTTCGGTCTTTCTGGAACACTGGTTTTCTCTGAAGGATTTATATAGCTCTGATCAATGTAGTATATCATTGTTGGATTCATCTTTTGTTTCCTGCTAGCTCATAACATCATGGCAGGACTCAAACTGGAACATATCTATGAGAGTTTGTCATGGATTAGCAATCCATCATCCTGGATTTCTGAGTAACCATTATGATACAATATCTCTGTTATAGAAATATTTTCACCACGCTTCTGCTGTGTATTGAAGGCTTTGCACCAAGTTGTTTGAATCCATACAAGATCTTCTTCCATCTGCATACAAGGGTCTCTTTCTGGTATACCTCAAAGGATTTGAGGTTGCTCTACATGTAAAATCCAACCTATGGATATTGCAGATGATATACTGGCTCATGTAGAGGTATGTCTGGTTTACAAGCAATCATCATAGTCTTGTCCCTCCATATGGGAGAACCTCTAGTTCCAGATCTTGCAATTCTTTCATTCATAAGTCTTCCATACACTGTTCTTCATCACAACTTTCAGTTCCTCTGCTTGATTTCTTTTAGTGAGTTCATATCAGGATGGTAGTCTTGTGATTCTCAATACACTGACTGGTTATTCTGTCTTTTCTTTTTCTCTTGGAATCTTCATGTTCTTCCTCATGTTTCTCTTTAGCTATTGAGTTCATGGAGTTTTCTATAGATTCTATGCTCTGAAGATTCCAACTTCTTTCTTTCATCATAGGATCATGGATGTGGATGGACAACCAGGGATTACTTTAAGGCTTCTTGAAGAAGACTTCTTCTGAGGTCACACTGAACACGTGCTGCTTTTCATGGTTTCTACCATGGATAGATACTTCATCATCTTCAATGGATCATATAATTTAGGATTAGCTCCCTCCTAACCCTTGCTTCATGCATGAATGCATGTTCTTCTTTTGATAATATAATCAGCTCCCTCCATCTAGGAGAGTCCAC